>CAKNWW010302768.1:519-26937 GCA_932074435.1 Andricus kollari | reverse complement strand
AAAGTACCTTTGGACGACCTTGATGCCCTCCGTTAAGACGTCTTCAGCATTACACTGCCGTATGTGGCCCCCGCACATCGGCACCTACTTGTTTTTTATACTTTTTTGGCCATTTTTCTCGCATTTTTCTATTCTCTCTTATTTTACGAGGATAGGCTTGCACGTTGAGGTTTGTTTTTTGAGAACCTATAGGCTTTATTATGCATGGTTGATTGTTATTTTTATATATGGATTTGTTACTAATTTTAGTTAACGACGAGTCGCAATTTTGGTTTAGATTTTTTCTTCGCCTTTGTACGTTTAACTTTAGGCAATTTGTAAGGGTAATCGCTGCTAAATACGTAGGAACTAAATCTTTAATGATATTTGTTATCTCTCTCCATACATTATTTTTGCAGAGTAGAAGCAATTTTAAGTCTTATCATCACCTATTGATTAGAATTGTTAGTATGAAGGTTGGACTGAGTTGGGCACTGGTAACTATTTTCGTTATAAATAATCCGTACATCCTATGCTGGGGTATTTTTAAATCCATTGACACTTATTCTTGTTATGCAGCTAAGTTTATTCACACTTTATTACGGATTTTTTCCTTATTTGCCATGTTAATGCCCAGTCTCTCTTGGCTCACATTCATGAGTTTTGAAATTTTTTCAGCTCTTGTTCGTACCATATTATAGCAGTGTCAGAGACATGGCTAACCTCAAATCATCCATCAAGTGTAGTTGCACTTGATAAGTACGTGCTCTTTCGTAGAGACAGAGAGGAGCGGAGAGGAGGTGGTGTTTGTCTGTATGTGCATGACAGTCTTAGGAGGGTCTTATTGGGAGTCAGCTCGGCGGTTAATTATCCTACTGCTGAATTTATTTTTGTTGAGGTCACTGGAGCGAGGGACTCTGTTTTGATGAGGGTCATTTATAAACCTCCAAATGCCTATTTTGGAACAGAACTTGAATCAAAAATTTTTACCCATGTACCTAACTTGAATAATATTATTCTCAAAGGTGATTTTAATACTAATTTGAATGCCATTTGCAATCATACTAAATATTTAACAACTATGATATATGCTGCTGTGTTATCCATTGTTCCACATAATTCCACCCATCACACTAATCATTCCAGTTCCCGAATGTAGAAGATTTTGGTATTCAAGTTGAATGGCATTTCCATGGTACATCTCACGGTAAGGGTGTATGTGATAGTATAAGAGCGAATATAGAGACAAGCAGAACGTTCGAGCTTACAATGTTCTCCAAAACATCACATACTCACTCCCCATGTTTTGTTTCAGTGGGCAAAAAGTAACTGTAAGGAAACCGAAGTTTTTTTCAGCAGCAAAGAAAATCATGCCTTAGCCACCGAGTTACTGAAAGCCAGATTTGAGAAAGCTGTTAGTATATCAGGTACATTACAGTACTACACTTTCATTCCGACTCAAGCTGGAAAACTTCAACTTAAAATGTTTTCGTCCTCTGAGAAACACGACATCTTCTCGAATGGCGAAAAACAGAATCCGCAAAAGAGGTCTGCAAAGAAAACAACTGTTGAAACTATAGCCAAAAAATCGATCAGAAGGACATATAATATTGCCATATAATATTACATAACTTAAAAAACTGGTACTAAAGCATTACACAAAGATCCTCGGCGTGAGCGCACTAGGGGAGATCGCGCGCCAGCCGCTCTATCATGGCATTTTGTTTACATATCGTTCTATTACTCGAAGACAAATAAATTTGCCACTCTGAAAATTGGGGATCTTATAGGAAAAAATCTCAGCTTTCTTTTAAAACTATTTTCAAGAAAAAAAAGTTTCGAAATTTGAAAAAAAGTCAAATTTATTTTTGACTTTTTTTGAAAATCGTTACGACGACCAGAAAGTTTGTGAAAAAATCTATAAAAAACATTTATAGTGAAATTTTGTTTAAAGCAATAGGAAAAAAGTTACAAATGTTTGAAAGTAAGGCCTTTCTTAAGGAACCAAAAATGGTACCCCCTCCACTTTGATAAATAATTATCAAAATTGATTAATTTTCGGTGTGAGGAGTACTATCTAATAGGACTACAATTGGGCCAATTTTGAGCCCGATTGGACAACTTCCATTTTTGAGGTGGGTACACTTGAGAAATTATGCCCAATTAGTCTTTTTCAGACTAAATGGTTCTAGAAGTTCTGTGGTTCGAACCCCAGCGGAGTGAAAGGAGATCTTCTTTTCAGAAACAAAAAAAAATTAATTAATTAAAAATGATTTTAATTCATAACTCCATCTAGTCTAAAAAATACGTCAAACATTTTCTGTTATTCTTTAATGATAATACAGATTCCTTTACAAAATTTTGATTTGTAACATCTAGCATAATAGTGCGTATATTTTCTGAAATAAAGTGTCTCCTCTCGATCTCTCTAGTAGCTTATTGGGAAAAGCACCTGACCGGAAATCAGAAGTTCTGTGGTTCGAATCCCAGCGGAGTGAAAGGAGAAGATCTTTTTAAAAAAAAAATTAAAAATGATTCTAATATAAGTCATTTTTTGCAGAAAAATATGCTCTTCAGCATTTACTTAAAGCAATTTTTTCACATAATTTATGGTTTAGAAGCTATAAATGCAAAAATTACAAAGTTCGAATTTTTTGAATTAAAAAACGTCATTTAAAGTTGATTATTTAACCAAATTATTACTTTTTATGACTTTATTTAACTAAATAAAGTGTACGCGTCTTCTATAAATGTATTTTTAGAAGATTTTAAAACATTTACTGGACGGGAGACACTTTATTCATGTTTCATTACGCTAATTCCGTTTCTCGCGGCACATTTCTTTTCAGGGCATCGAAACCTATCAATTAAAACGAGGGTGAATTTTACCGCCAGGCGCGCAAGCTCTTTTCTTAGCTCACATGTGGGAATGGGGTCGTTTGTGGATGAAAATATATTGGGCTGAAATTTTAGAAAGGAAAATTCTCGAAAATTTTAGTTTTATACATTTTCATCGAGAAACAACCTATTTCGATATGTGAGCTAAGAAAAAAAGCGTGCGAGCTTCGCGGTAGAACTCACCCTTAACTCCCAGTGTAGATTACTTGAAAAATATGACCCGTGCAGGAAAAATGCAGACGATCATTCTTGTTGTAAATTTTATATTATGTACTATTTGTCTGTGCTAACGCATTTGTGTCGCCCGATGTCTCCTATCCGAAATAATCATCAAAAACCATTTCTGGGGGGGGGGGGGGTTCGCTCGTTTAAAGGGTGATACCTAATAGAGATGATACTGATATGATACTCACCTTTCAGCCTCGGATTTGTATCGCTCGGCTTTGTGTCATATCGGAAAAATATCAAAAAGTGCCGTCTCATATCGTTATCATATCGCAGCCTTCGGACTTACTTCAGAGATCAAAAATAGTGTAAATAGTGTAACAAATTTGAAAAATAGTGTAAAAATATTGTAATAAAATTTTTCACATATTACACTTATATATTAATGAAAATAAAGAATAGAAGGAGGTGTGATGTGAATATGAACAATGTTTTTATTAAATTAAAATTTTTAAAGCACATTAAAAAAATAATTAGCATTAATTAACTTGGTACAAAAATTTATGGGAGTTCATACATTGTTATCTTTTTTCGTGTAATTTTTTCAGCACTTTTTTGAGTGTACACACATCGAGTGAATATACTTTTTGCAACCTTCCTTGGAATCCAGATTCTTTTCCATACTAAAAAAAGTATCAATTGTTTTTTTTTATGTTGGAACATTTTTTCTTTGCCTTTTTCGAAATGCAGTCTTTACCGGATTTTTTTTAGCTAGCTTGACTATTTGATTGACTTTAAAGTTTTTTTTATGTCCATCATTGTTGTTTGTTCCTTGTTCATCCTTGTTGTCTATTCCCTGTTCATCCTTGTCGCTTAATTTATGGGAGAATCCTTTCTTGTTTTTGTAACATACCAGTAGTTTTTTCTTGAGTTTATTTGGTACATCTTCTTTGGCAAATTTTCCTCTCCTTTTTCTTGACTTATTTCCGACAGAAGGTTCAGGTCCAGAAACATTCAAAGATTGGGATTGCTCTCTACGGATCAGGACATCAACCACTTATTTCCTGTTTGATTCAATTTCTTTCAATTAATTATGAATGCCTATATCCTTGAGCTGTTGTTCCTTTTTTAATCTCTCAGCAGCGGCAAGCATCTTATTTGCCACATGAGCACCTGTAAAATCCTTCCGTTTTAAAGCTTCTTCCAATTCTTTATTAACCTTTTCTATCAATCAATTTCAAATCTTCTCTTTTAAATCTCTTTCCTGTTGAATGGTTTTCAATTTCTGTTCAAGTTCATTAACCTTCTTATTTTCAACTTCAAACTTCTTCAAGTTTTTCTTTTCTTTTATAAGTCTTTCTTTTTTTCTCTTTTCAACTTCTTCATCGTTTTACCGTTCGTTTTTCCCCCTTTCTAAGAAGTCAAGGTACGTCTTATGGGCTAAATGTAATTTTGTTATTAACTTTTGAGTTAAAGGAAACAGGTGTAATTTCTTATTGAAATTCTTTATCGAATCAAAAACTGTAAGCTGCGCATTCAAAGCTCTTTCTTTCATTGCTGCTTATTCATCAGTAAGAACTCGTTGAGACTTCGAGAATCCTCGTTTGATCTCTGCATTTCCGTAAGATATGGACAAACACATTTTAACGACTGGATTAATCATGGGAAACTTTCAATTTTCATTAGTGAGGTTTCTGATATTAAAAATATTCTTCTCCCAATAATGATCGATTCGAGTCTCATTAAACTCCGGCACTTTTTCCATTTGTAACCATTTGTATACGTTTTAAAGAGCCGAAGAGGAAAAGTCCTGAAGAGGTAAGCGTTCAGCTATTTTAACTATAGCCATCCCGCTACTGCTACTTTTGATTATTGACGGTTGCAAACATCTTAACGCATAAAGAAGACTTGACTGTGGATAAGCTTGCAAAGAGGATTTCGATATAATGTGGAGTGCGGCCACTTTGTACTGATTTTTCACGTTTGATAGAAAAATTAACTTTTCTTTTAGATTCAGATCCTTCATATACGACTTGGTTTCAGCGTTCAAAACGATCGATTCTTCAAACATTAAATGTGAATTTTCGATAAGATCCTAAACTTTTAATTGCTTAAAATCCTCGAAACTTTTAGCCTTGCAAATACGAACTGCTAAACTAATTAACAAAAGCTCGATTTTGTCGAATAGAATATGAATAAGGGTTTCCTGTTTTTGAAATAACAGAGAAAACCCTTCAAAAAGTGCCGCAGTGTCTATAACAAAGTGAAGTTTTGCTTTCATATCTGCTTGTCAAAGGAGCATGCAGATATATAGATATGTTTACAGTTTTTAAAGTTTATTAACCTGTCTTGTTTGGAAGAAACTGCAAAAAGTATTCCTTTAGAGCGGGCCTGTTCTAGTACACGTTAGCAGCTTGGCCTTAGCGTAACCCGCCGACTAGTATAATGCTTGATGAACCGATGTGGGGCAAGCTTGTGTTTCACCTGAATTTTTTCGAAATGTTCTAAACGGACGGCCTGGTTGTGAAAAAAATAATTAATTTTTATTGACAGATCACTGCATTCGTTTCCTAGTTCATCAATACCTTTAGTAAATGCATTGTCCACAATGTGTAGGTTACATGTGCCGAAAACAGAGCATTATTAATTTATCTTTTGAAAGATCATAATCTTCTAAGTCCCTATTTAAATGCTGAGCTAGAACTTTAAAAGTTGCAGTCCCTAAAAACGAGGTTTTCAAATGGTGATCGACCACTTCACAGAATTTTTCTGAAAAGTATCTTACGCGACTTTGCAATTCTTTTTTACTCTCAGAGTTCGTTGTTTCGTCGCAAGATAATGTGTATCCTTTGCTTTCGTGTATACAATCCCTCAGTTCCTCTTCAAAATGTGGATATAAGTCATGAGTTATGACATAGCTTAGTTTTTTTGGACAATGAGAAAAACTTTGAGCAATGAAATGTCTGAAACGTATCTTCTAACCCCTCACAAAAATTATCAAACATGTCGGAATGAATATTCTTAAGAGGCCAAATAATGTCAGCCTTTGTAGTGAGATCTCGACCGCTGTACAATTGCAATGTCTTTTGCGAAGATGAATCATCAGGCTTATTTATTTGCAACTTCAATTGATTGCCACTAAACTTCATTTTTTCTTGCGCAGAATGCAAAGCAGGGCTTGAATGCTGTTGAATATCAGTAAAACCTTTCCAAGTATGAGAACATGTTTTTCTACAGACAGAGCAGTGTAAATCATATTGTTCATTCTTGGGGTCTTTATTCTCAGGTCTCTTACACCATTTAGAAACTAGGTGACCTAAAGTGTCAGTTCCATCCAGCCAATTGGGTTGAAATTTACACTTACTACGAGACATTATAGCAACTGAAAAAGGAAACAGATTTTTGTTAAATGATTACTGACCTTTTTGCATCAATGGAGAATAGCGTGATTAAAAAAGAATGATTTTTGAATTGTAGCTGACACATAAGCCTAAATTGTACCTTTTTGGACGAAAATTTTTCAAACAAAGAAAATTCAAAATCTTTTTTATTGAATTTTAAACTTAATTTCACGTTCTAAATATCTTATAAGTGTATGTAATAAATTTTTATAAGCGTAGAATCATATCCCTTTGTATTGCCAAGAATGCATATAATCTTTTCAAAGTTCCATTCTCTGTAATGTAAAATATTTACAATTTTAACTTATTCTTTTCACATTTGTCTATAAGAATTTGCCTTAGGTCATCTGAGAAGTGTCAATTACCAAGTAAAATATGTAAATTAAATATCATAACTATAATATAAAAAAATGTATAAACATTAAGTAAACACTGTTTAACCAGTTTGTACAATTTATTTAAAATTAGAATTATTTAAATAAATAATGCCCAATTACATAAGAAAATTTGATACATTTTAAGCATTATATAGATAAAAATTGTTAACACTTATTTTTTTCTTATACGTGGGCGTCCGCATGAAACGGGACCTTATGACCGGTGCTAGTTTAGGAGATATTCGCATTTTCATAAATCAGGGTCAAAATCATAATTTTTGGATTTCAGAGGGGCATGATACTGGGACCTATACTGAATCTATTGGCACTATATTCATGTGCCGAAAGTAACCGAAAGTTGTTATATTTCATGTCTGAAGAAAAAGTATAACACGTGCGCTTATAGCACTCATGGACTTTAGATGCGTTTTTCTCGAAAAGTGGTTTTTCGAAGTTCCAAATTCAAAAAAGCCCCGACGGCTCATTTTTTGACCTGGAGGACGAGAAAAATAACACCAGTAATTAAAATTTACCTAAGCTTTTCAACAACCTAACATTAAAAATAAAACAATAAAAAGGTACTTTTATTCTTATTAGTTAAAAAAAAGATTATTTGCCTGGGCCCAAAAACTGTCTTTATTGACATCTCTCATTTCGGAACTTCAGTTCTAAATTTAAAGAAAAGTTTTAAAATTATTTTAATACACTATTTAAAAACCAAATGATTGTACACACTTTTTCATCTCTGTAATCAAACGAGTAATGCAAGAAAAATCTCGCATCAATCAAATTGCTGACATGATTCATATCCAATTCATCAATCCGTTTGAGCCAACTGAATTGCTGATATGCCATATTGTGGGCAATCTAAAGAATAGAAACAGTTTTGATTATTTAAAAAGATATACATTTTTAAGCGATAAATATTTGAAACTCTCTGGTTTGTAAATTATTCAACTTTAAAATCTTAAAGCTTAAAACTCATCAATTTAAATAATTCAATCGTAAGCGTTCTAACAGTGTGAATCTGCAATCATTCCTTTTTCTTTCATGGTAGTTTTCAATTTCAAATTGTATAATTTTGAGTACTTTTATTTCACAATCTTTTCAGTTTCAAATTATACATGCTTGTAGCTTCATTTGAAATCAATAATTCTAAGCCTTTAATTTAAAATTACTTGCAGCTGCAACAAATGTTAAAAAAGGGCAAACTGCTCAAAATTGAATCAAAAACTTCAAAAATAGCACAATTTAGAACTTGTTATTCCTATAACTGCACTATTTATCAATTTAAGATTAGAATTTCAAAGAATATCAAATCCCTGCATGATATATCTCCCAAAAGTCGTGAAAATTAGTATTATGAAATTAAAAATAAATTTTAAATGTACAAAATAACCTGAAAATTATTTGTACACAACAACCGCTTTAAAATTAAAATTTTTTAATGAATGTATTGATGGTGTATTGAAAATAAATTTAAATCACGTACCTATATAGCCAGTAATAATTCAAATGATCAAGTTCACTTTGAAGAAATCATTACTGGCAGTAAACAAAATGAAACCAATTTTAAGGTTACGAAACTGATGTATAACGCACATAGCAGATCTTCCGAAAACATCGGACTTTTTCACTTTAAGCCCTTTAAACACGCACTTTACACTGGAAAACCGTAAACTCATCGATTGTAGTGATGTGACATTTTTGAAAACTTGTCTACAGGAGTACTGGGTTATGGCGTTTTCACATCTCTGCTTGCCGGCAGTGGCAGGTAGCTTGTCTGCAGAAAGTCCATAAGAGTGAAAGAGACGGATCATTATCTATCTCTTTCACTCTTGTAGACTTTTTGCAGATAGGCTGCCTGCCACTGCCAGAAAGAAAGAACTGCCAGAAAGAAAGAACTGCCAGAAGGAAGTTTTAAAAAGGATCCTTAAGATTGTTTCGCGCGTTTAATTAGACCTATGAATTTAAAGTATTCTGAAATTATGGTATAATCAGACACTGAGACAATTTTTCGGTATGCTGTGATTCGTTGAGATGGCGGATCTATTATTTTAGCCAATCAGCGAAGTAGTTCAAAAATATTTTTAAAGGGAAAGTAAAGAAATAGTGGTATTGGCGGTCAATCGTAAGAAAATAGTGTATTTAGTGTGATTTTTTCGAAATCGTAGAAAAATAGTGTAGTCGCTCAAAAAAAGTGTAAATAGTGTAGTGGGTCCGAGACCTGATATCGAAATTCTGAGACAAAACGACCAGATGGGATTTTCCTCGTTTACAATAAAAGAGAGAGTAGACCTGGACGAGTGGCCCGCCGCAGGTACTGGAAAAATTTGCTTTCGGGGCTGCGAGGAGTCCCTTTGGGACTAGCTCTTGAAAGAAAAAAAGGAGCATCTACAATATGCACTGGCGAAGAAATTTCAAAGCACTGGCTGAGATACCGATTTCTTTGATTCAAACAAACCGAAAGTTTCTTTACACATTGTTTAATTTTAATAAATTGTTGATTTACATTTTAAAAATGGTTTCAATCAAATCTTTTAAATATACAGACATATGTTTGATAGCTTTAAACAAAAGTTTTTATTTAAATAAAATTTTCTGTTACTTTTTATCTATTGCTCAAGAGGTGGGTAGATAATCCTTAACTATTATAACATAATACCCCCAACTATTTTACATACAAAGTATTTTACGCAAACCTACAATTGTGTGAACTAAGACTACTAATTGTATTTTACATACTTTTTATGTTGCCGAAGTATCGTTTGTCATGATTCTTATTTTACCGAGTTGCTATTTTATGTAATTTATATTATACCGAATTTCTTCGCAACATAATTTTTGTTTTACTGCACTATTTTAAATAATTTTTATTTTACTGAGTTGCTTTTTGAAATTTTTTTTTACAGAAAGTCCACTGCGTTTCTCCTGAAACGTGTTGCGGGAATATTCTTTGAAATCTGAGCTTTTGGTACATACATTTCGGCATGTTGAAGGTTAATTTAGCCCATACGTACTTTATAAATTATGTATATTTTAGTTATAAACTGTATTAAAAAGATCACGAATCTAGTGAAATGGTGTTTTTCAAATACACTTGAAAGGCAGGGACCCACTGGGAGCAACTGCCATCTACAAAAATGACACCGGCTTCTAGTAAAACCGCGGTAAATCATACCTATGGCCACGCCTTACGAACGTGAGATGGGTAGTCACAGTGCATGACGAAATCACAACGATAGGCCTGCGAAACCCTCGTGTGCCTTAAGGACACGAAGGGACCCAAGAAAGACAGCTTTCTGCATCCATCTCGCAAGTGCCTTGGCATATTTTTGGCACGCGGGTAAGTCTTTGCAGTTCCCTTTTAAGGTCTTGATCTCTCCTCTTTTTCCTTCTCCTTGGCAGTGATGTTGCAGTCGGCCAGAGCCAAGAATTCGATCACGAATATAGTTCGTTTCTCGAAGTCTTGGAGAACGATGTCAGGCCTCGAGTGTGCAATGGAGACTACTGTCCGAAAATCGTAGTTCCAGAAAATTTGGCACTTCTCATTATGGACAATTGACTCATCTTCTTCGGAGCGTTCGGCTGGGCAGGATCGCGGCCAATACCGTAAGAGCGACAAAGCTGGTAATAAAGCACTCATAAGGCCGCATTATGTCTGTAGTGATACGTCGTTCCCGCGTGAGTGGGACACCCGTATAGTATGTGCACTACTTACTCAGCGTGTGCATGACACGCTCTGCACCTATCGCTGGGAACTTATTCACGTAAAATGCGGTCACGGTATACTAAGGTGAAAATGACACCGTCCTGGCATGCGAAAATAAAACCCTCTGTAATTTTGACAAGAACTGATCTTCTACATTTCTGTGAAAGTTTCCGTGCATTTTTTCGTCGAGTATCTGTTGGCGGAATTTTTTAACCTCTGCTTTCTTTACTTCTGCTTTTAGAAGTCTCGGCCGCCTGCTCCGCGGCTTTGTAAAGGAAAGCTCCTTTGGCAATCATCTTGTGTTTCCTGACCATTTTTAGGAGATGATCTCTGCCATTTGCAACGATGTAAGCTGTACTCAGAACAATTCGATCATGAAGACATTGAAGATTCAGAAGTCCGCGTTCATCTTGACGGCATGAGATGTATAATCGCGGAAGGGAAGAATTAATATGCAAGCAGGTACCTTGTTTAAAGCCGATCTGTAAAAAAAATGCTTGCATCTGCTTCCGAGGGACACCTACTCTGATGTTACAAACTGAATGCGATTTTGACGCACGCCCATGTATGAATAGATCTCTCCAGTGTCCATATGTGTAATAACACTTATATCCAAAAGCTCAGGGTCCACGGGAAAGCCAGCATTTTTTCCTTTCTTCAGATCAATCTTGGCACACTTGTTTAATCCAAGGTCTATACCAATCTCTCCTGTCTACCCCTTGACGATATTTAAAGCAAGTTGAAGTTTGCGAGAGATAGAGGCAGAAGTGTGATGCAAAAGAACAGAGGGCTCATGGTATCGCCCTGAAAGACGCCCCACTGGAAGGTGACATTGTTCTGTCTCACACGATGATTTCCAGATGAGATAGTGAACCTAGTTTTCCAAAGTAGCATCAATCTCTCTATGCATCTCACTAAGTGTGGGTGAACCTTCAAGCTTTTTAACGGACAGATTATAAGTCTGTGAGAGGTTGAATCGAAAGTTTTCCGGTTGTCAATCCAGGCCAATGAGAAGACGGACTGATGGGCCCAGCGAAATCGCGGTAAAATATTATCTGTAACCACGTCTCACAACTGTAAGATAGGTGGTTACAGTCTGCGACGAATTCAATCAGATGATCCGGAAAATATCTCGTGCACCCTGAGGAAACGGAGCGACCCAAGGACGACCGCCCTCTGCATTTTCCCCGCAAGTGTCTCAGCATTTTGTTGACACGCAGAGATGCTTTTCAGGTTATTAACCAGTGAAGCCATGGCACCTCCAAGAGTGCCGACGATCAAGACGATTAGCTTAACAGAATATTCCGGGTATAACCATCGAAACTCCCTCATAAGGTACCTGTCTTTCTTTTCTTTCTCATTGACTATGACGTTTTTGTCAGCTGATGCCGAAAGTTCGATAACGAACATGGGTCGTTTCTCGAAGTCAAGGAGAAGTATGTCAGGCCTCGAATGCGCAACAGAAACAATTGTCGAGAATATGAAGTTCCAGTATATGCGGCACCTCTAATTTTCGACAATTGACTTATTTCCCTAGGAGCGTTTGGCGGAGCGGTATTTGGGCTAATGGCGTAATAGTGACAGAGATGGTAATAAAGCACTCTTAGTGCCGCATTGTGCCTTTAGATGTAGGTCGTTCCTGCATGGGTTGTACAACTAGATAGTATGTGTCCTAGATGCTCGGGGTGTGCATGACACGCTCTGCAGCTATCATCGGGAATGTCTTGGCTCAAATTGTGGCAACGGTATGCTAGAGTGGAAATGAAACCGTCTTGACATTTCAAAATGAAACCCTCCGTGCCGGACTTCAATCCGGATGATTTAAGGAAAGCAAACGTTAGCTCATAAGACATCGACTGATCCTTCAAATTTCGGTGGAAGATGCCGTGCATTCTCTTGTCGAGGAGCTGTTCGCGGAAGTTTTTTTCCCGTGCTTTTTTAATGCGGACCTTCAGGAGTGAGTATTCGAGATGGATAAGATTTGATGCATTTTGATCACCCCTCAAATGGAAGTCAAGGCCAAGTGCTTCAGCAGCATACTCCGCTGCTTTTTACAGAAACGCCCCTTTGCCCAGTTCTTCGTGTTTCCTGACCATTTTAAAAAGCGGGTCCTGTCCATTTGCGACTATATGTGCTGTACACAGAATAATACTGTTGTGAATACATTCAAGGATCAGTATTCCGCGATCACCTTGACGGCGTGAGATGTAAAGTCTCGGAACAGAAAACTTAAGGTGCATGCTTTTTTTATGTGCATAACCTTTCGGGATGCGATACCGAGGGATCTGAGCTCGTCCTTCGTCCATGGAACCACTCCAAATGAATAGAGTACTACTGGGACGGCAAGCATGTTCGTCGCAGATACTTTGTTCCTTCCTCGGAAGACCATATTCGCCAGATGAGACGTTAGTATCTGCATCGGAGAGTATCATGTCGTATAGCGCTTCTGTCGACGAGCTCAGGGTCTTCGGGGATTCCATTGAGTTTTCCTTTCTTCAAATAAACCTTGGCGCATTTCTCTAACCCGAACTCCATTCCAATCTCCCGAGTGTACTCTTTGACAATGTCTAAAGCTAGATGTAGTTTCTCTTTATTTTTAGCATAGATCTTAAGATCTTCCATGTAAAATACATGGGTGAACTTATGCTTTCGATTTTCAGGTTTGCCTCCGAGGTACCCTTCGGAATGGCGAAGTGCGAGAGATAGTGGCAATGATGTGAGGCAAAAGAGGACAGGGCTCATGGTGTGATGATTAGTCTATGAGAGGTTGAATCGAAAGCTTCCCGGTTGTCAATCCAGGCCATCGATAGGTAACGCTGATAAGATGCTGCGTCTTTACAGACACATCTATCGATAAGCAGGTTCTCCCGACATCCTGCTACGCCTTTCTTTGAGCCGCTTTGTTCGTACATCTCTCGCCACACAGGTCCAATTGTCCGAACAATCCTATTATTTAGAATAGCTGTGAAGATCGTATACAGTGTGTTCATACAAGTTATTGGCCTGTAATTCTTAGGGTCAGCTAAGTTTCCCATCTTTGGCAGGAGCATTGTGGGCCCTTCTACCAACCGCTCCGGAATAGGCTCTTCCAACTTTAGATATGATGTGGAAATGCGGGCCAGATGTTGGTGGGTTGAAGAAGACTTCTTCTACCAGAAAGTCTTGAAACCACTTGGTCCTGCAGCGGAATAGTTATCCATGCCTCTTAATACTTTTTCCAACTCCTCGGTAGTGATAGGTGGGCATTCCTCCTCATGTGTTATGAGAACACTGCACAGCTTCGGTGTCGAACCGGAGGGCCTATGACAAAGCCAGCTGACGCGTCATCAGGAATAAAATAATTAATAAGAAGCCGCGGACAATTGTCCAGGGACGGTCCTAAAGGAATAAACCCCAAACAGAGGCGTAACAACCGTAACGAAAGCACCGGGCGACCTCTCAGAGTATGCAGCCTTATCCTTGCATGCGTGGCTCTGCAAGGACGGACAAACCTGTTCCCTAGCTGCTCGTGGGAACAACAATCACACCATCACACCATCAAAAAGTAGTGGATCACCCTACAGTTCGGGGTGCTGCAAATAATTTAGATGGAAACACGACGACGAACCGGCGAAACGCTCACATTGAGTGGACGAATCAACTCAAGGATGACTAGCTGGACTGCTACGATGCCAGCATTATCCCTGTTCACGGATTGTACGCAGAGCGCTTCCCTAACTGCTGTATGAACAAACTGCAGATAAAGAGGAGGAAGCGACATCAAGACCAACCGCGGAAAGCAGGCACCTTCTGAGAGGTGATCGTGATTTCAGTACAAGGAGGAATATTAACATACAGGTACTTCTTAAGCCGCAAGATCTAACTGAGAAGGATTCCTTCCTTCGTGAGGATCAAATCGAAGCACAACCGACGATGCATCAAAAGAGGTTTGCATCAACTGAACAAAAAGATTGTGTGGGCAAGACAGAATGCGTCCCACATTCAGTGTGTGACTGACTACATGAAATCTGACGCAAGAAGGAGAATACAGAAGAGGGAGAGATAGATCAGGGAGGATCAGCAGTTTCTCGCTGACTTTTTGGAGAGAGCTTTAAGGATCATTGCGACAACCTCATAACAACTGAGGAGGAATGTCCATCAATCACTACCAAAGAGGTGAAAAAAGCACGGAGAACGGAGGGTACGCAGAACTTTTCCGCTGCAGGACCGGCTGGTATCAAGAATTTCTGGTGGAAGAAATTTACTTTTACGCACCAACATCTGGCCCGCATTTTCACCTCATATTTGAAGTCGGAGATGCCTGTTCAGCAGTGGCTGATGTTAGGACGCACTATACGCCTACCGAAAAAAGGCAACTTGTCCAACCCAGAGAATTACAGGCCAATAAGTTGTTTGAAAACACTGTATAAGATCTTTACAACTGTCCTAAACTACAGGATTGTTAGAAGATTTGAGCCTGTGTGGAGAGAGATGTACGAACAACGTGGCTCGAAAAAGGTTTAGCAGGTTGCCGAGAGAACCTGCTAATTGGCAGGTGCGTCTGCAAAGTCGCAGCAGTTCACAGGCGCGCCCTATCGATGACCTGAATTGACTATCGAAAAGCTTTCGATTCAACCTTTCATAGACTTATCATCTGTCTTTTGGAAAGCTTGAAGGTTCATCCGCACACAGTGAGATACATAGAGAAATTGATCCCCCTTTGGAAACCTAGATTTAATCTCTCATCTGGAAATTATCGTATGACAACGAACAGCAAAACTTTTCAGAGAAGCGTCTTTCAGGGTGACACCATGAGACCTCTGCTCTTCTGCATCGCACTTCTGCCAATACCTCTTGCACTACGCGATTCTCCTGGGTACCTCTGCGGCGAAACAAATCATCGCGAGCATAAGATTAACTTAAGAGTACTTTGAAAATCGTCGAGGGGTACACAGAAGAGATTGGTATGGACTTTGGATTGGACAAGACATTTTAACACTGGAGACACCTATACATAAATGGGCGTGCTTCAAACCCGCAATCAGGACGTAACATCAGTGAAGGAGTCTTCGATAGATTTGGTCTTCAAATCTGTCGGCCACGCGTAAGATATATACATGATCATACGCGATTATACATCCCACGCCATCATGGCGGGCGCGGACTTCTGAATGTCCACTGTCTCCATAACCAAATTGTTCTAGGTATAGCTTACATAATTTCAAATGGAAAAGATCCTATCCTAAAAATGGCCACAAAACACGAGATGATTGCCAAAGGAGCGTTCCTTTACAAAACCGC
The DNA here is from genome assembly GCA_932074435.1 of Andricus kollari. NCBI lineage: Eukaryota > Metazoa > Arthropoda > Insecta > Hymenoptera > Cynipidae > Andricus > Andricus kollari. The sequence continues at coordinate 11,125 of CAKNWW010302768.1, read as the reverse complement.
GAAGCAGGCGGCCGAGACCCTTGGCCTGAATTCTAACATCAGAAGTGACGAAGTGTATTACTCCATCTATATGTCTCAATTCTAAAAGCCCAAGTAAAGAAAGCAGAGATTAAAAAATTTCGCCAACAGCTCCTAGACAAGAAAATGCACAGAAGTTTTCAGCGATAGGTGCAGAGCGTGTCATACACACACTGATTACCAAGAAGACACTATCAAGGTGTTCCACTCAGGCGGGAAACGACGTACCTCTACGGGCATAATACGGTCTTTAAAGTGCTTTGCCACCATCTCTGACGATTTTCAGACAGCAGTCACCATTACACACTCGAGGCCTGACATTGTTCTCCCGGACTTGGAGAAACGAACTACATTCGTGATCGAATTCTCGGCTCCTGCCGACTACAATATCACTGCCAAGAAGAAGGAAAAGGTGGAGAGATATCAAGGCCTTAAAAGGGAGCTGCATCGACTCTACCCAAAATATTCGGTTAAAGTAAATGTCCTTGTGATTGGTGCTCTCGAAGGTGCAAAACAATCACTGGTTCGTAACCTCAAAGCTATACCCGCATGCCAAAAACATGCCAAGGCCACTTGCGAGATGGATGCAGAAGGCCACCCATCTCACGGTTCCAAGAGAATGACAAATTTTCTTAAAATTTCCAGCCAAATTTAAAATTATTTTTTTTTTTTGTGAAAATAATTCAAATAGAATATTTAAACCGAGTTTAAAACACTTCAAACGATTTACAAACTTGGCACAGAAAGGATGTGTAAGATTTTAAGGAAACATGTTTTATTTTGTAGAATTTCTTTTATTTTAGGGAAAAGTCGAATCATTTTTAAATATATTCAGAATATTAGAATGCTTCCAAGTTTTGAAAGGATTAAATAATTATTTAACATTTTATAACTTTTTGTAATAAATATTTTTCGACCTAAATTTAGCGTCAGTTCAGCTCGGAATAGGACACATGTTTCACCGTTAAATGATGATTTCGATTTTACAGAATGTGTTTTTGCTGATTTACAAAATTCCCACGTTGTTGGTTATCTACTTCTGCGTTCTGTCACCCTTCTACTACAATATAAAATTGTATTTTTAGATTGAAACAGCATCGCATATTCTGTATTTAAACTCGAACTTCAATTTCAGCAAACTTGATTTGTGCGTTCCGAGAATTGACGCCGCGGTTTCGGATGAGAGTCACTCATACGTGAAAAAAAAAGCATAGCGGTAAAGCGCTGTACCCTAACGGCCTTGATGTATACGTTCGGAGAACCTCAATTTGACTTGAAGGTCAGAACCAAAACCATTCACAAATTGAAGTTCGAGTGTATTTTTAAATCATTTACTAAAAACGATTGACATTTGCTTAAAAATCTTCAAGAAAATGTGCTTGAAGTTCTTAAGGTTCAAGTGGACGAAATTGGTTATTATTTGAATTTTTAATCTAGAAACATTGCGAAACTACTGATTCATTACATTGGAAATAATATTTCTCGATAAAATAGAATTGGGGAAATATATTTCGTTAATTTGAAAGTTTAGAAATTTACATTACAAGGGAAGGTTCTTGATACTCAGGTAGCTGAACCTCATCGCCGTTCCCCTTCTACTGTTCCGTAGGAAACCACCATCTGGCTGTCTAGTCTCAAAATCCCAAGACGATCGTGAACGATATCTCGGTTCTCCGATACTAAAACGATACGATACAAAACCGAGACTGGAGTCTCAGAAACCAATTTCAATACGAGAAAACCCGTATTTTTTCGATATGATATCGAGACTGTCTTGTATCGCACGGCATCACTAGTGTCTTCATAACTTTTATAAATGTTGAAAACTTTTAGTCGGCCATTTTGAATTTTCTGAACCTTACATTCATGATCACAAACCCCAAAATCCGTGCACACAGTATTTTTGTGGCTCTAAGACTATTCAAGTTATTTAACTTTCAAATTTTTTTTAGTTTTAAAAATCATTGATTTTGAAAATAGCAGACATCTGATTTTTCAAATTTTATTACCTACTCTCAGCAACATAATAAAAAGGTTTCATAAAAATCCGCTGAGTGATGCCGGGTTTCGAGTTTTTTTATTTTTTAACGTTTAACTTCACTCCACTAATGGTGACAAATCGTGGATTCAAGTCATATCAAGCGGGCCGGACATTGCTTTTTTTGACTGTAGAAAAAACTGGAAAAAAAATCCTGACAAGGAAAAAAACAGCAATATCCGGCCCGCATCACATGACTGAAATCCGCGATTTTCCACCATGTGTTGAAGAAAAATAATTATAATTTGTTTTAGTTTTAAGCACGAGCTGTCCAAATTATTATTTTCATAATGACCTACTGACTAAGACAAGTGCCTGTTGGGTAAAATAAGTAATAATTATTATGATCCAATCCTTTAAAAAAACGTTCACAAGTAAGTCGTACCATTGTACATGTGATTCCGTCTTTGGATCTGAAGTCGTGTTTTGATCACAGTCAATGGGTAGAGGCAGCAACGGACTGAGAAGGACGAGAGCATGCTTAGTGGAAAAAACTTCGATTTGTCCATCATGTCCCACTCGATGGTGCGAATGAAAGGTGGCGATTCTATTGAAGACATCTTTGGATATCAATTCCGCAGAATTGCTCGTTATTGGATTGAAGAAAGTCCAGTTGGACACTAGTTTGCGAAAATGCAGCTTTCTGATCTTGCACATTTCAATAGCTTTTTCTGGACATTTCTACCAAAGTGTTCTCTCTAATTTAGGTCGTCATATCTGCCACAGAAAAATTTTAATATTTATAGATTACTAGTGCTATGCTTGATTGAACAAAATAAAATTATAAGAAAATGTTGTCTACTACTAGAATATTAAGTTCTTTATTGAATTTAGCTGCTACACTGTAAAAAAAGTCATGTTAATATAATAATAAATCGTAAAAGTCATTTCAATACGTTTATCGTAGATAAAACAGGACCCTCGATTATCGACGTAAAATTACTATAAAAATCTATGAAAATCGTACAGAGAGAATTTTCGACGGAGTAAATGATAAACGTAAAATAATCTATAATATATTTCTTTACGAACATGGGGAGAACGGAGGTTTTGTTATACTTATTCGCATTGTTGTACCGAAGCTTAATATTGTGATAAATCTTTAAATACTTGAAGACGAAAAATTAGTATTTAGAATATGAAATATTGTGAACTCTCCAGAAATCGACAGTACGAAAGAATGATATTATGCTTACTAAGTAACCAAAAAATAATTTCAATCAGACGAAAAGTGAATGTCATAGCCTGGACAGCGACTGTAGATATTGTAGCATAAAAATTAATTTAGAAACGGGCCTTAGCAAAACTTTTTACTTTACACTTCTTCCCACAGGAATTAAATTATTCTGTTTCGAGTTATTTTAAGTTAAGTAAGATAAGTTTCGAGTTAAGTTAAGTTACCAATACTGTTTATAATACATTGAGTGAATTTAAAATAGGTTTTCATGTTCGAATGTATTTGTGTATTGTTGTGGTTACCAGAGTCACATCCGGTATATTTTTCCTCAAATTTCCTCTTGCTAGAATCACGAATAAAACGCATTTAAGATAAGGCTTTCCTACGTATAATTTTATGTATTGCGATATCTTATTATATTTGAACAAAATAATATTTCGGAAATTTATTGTGCCTAAAACTTACAAACTTTGATCAAAAAAGAAAGATTCTGCAACATTTTTCCAAATTATAAACTCATTTAATAATATATAGTACACATGTACGTAGTAGTACGTACAACAAAAGCAGTGTTTTGGTGCGTTTTTAACTAAGTGTTAAATCAAGATACTTTGTTTTAGGAAAAGTTCAAAATATAATATTATTGGCAATGTGTAATTTTATGAGAAAATACAAAGTCCATATCATTAGAATACTTAAGAGTGATTCCGGTATTAAGGAGCACTTGGCACAAATTTTAAATAAGAAGATGTACAATTGCAAATTGATAAATTAAGAGGCAGAGGCATGTAGTTTGTAGAAGGCACAGCCTACGAATACAAAATCTCGAAAGGTAAAAACTAAAAACGGTAATTCTTGTAGGTTCTTCAATTGCTCATCAATAGAGGCAATTTGTTTACCCGTTTCTGCCAGCAACCTAGCTTTCTTCCTTTCAAGATCTTTTCTTCTCTTTTTATCTTCCTCTTATTTTCTTAAGCCTTTTCTACTTCTGTCGTTTTCCTTTTGCACTTTTCCAAAGCATCCTTCCATTTTCCATAGGCATTCCCCATTCAAAGCATTTCACCGTTCACAGAAAACCCTGTTTCTATGACAGCATTTCCATGACATAGTGTGAAGAAAATCTTTAATAATTTCCCAAAAGGTTTTATGTTTTTATTTCTGGTCACCTTGAAAGAGTTTCTATCCAAAAGTCGTCTAATCTTGCACCCTTTCGAGAGAACAGTTTCATTTGCTCGATTACGTAGGGATCTGCCAACAACGTTTTGTATTCCCGATCTGCATTCTGAAGAACACTAGTAGAAAGAAGATTCGCACTTCAAGAGTATATCTAAGGCTACGCGCAACTGATTCTCTGTAAGGTTCACATCCATTTGACTTTTCTGTTCTATTTAATTCGAAGCCTCGCCGAAGCCAATAATAATATGTTCAAGACTCTTAACTTGGTTCACGAGATTTTTTTTGAAAAATGGGAGCAATACCATAAACGGCGCTGTACGCAATCTTGTACTTATGTAATCTCATATTCTTTGCAACTTGGCTGTCCGGGAACATTCTCGGAAAAAGAGAAACATTGCTTTCAGCAGTACGCAAAGAATTGTGGCTCATTACTGCTTCTATACACCATAAGATTTCGGCTTCGGTCACGATATCCTTAGTTGCCTATAAGTCACGACAATTTTGTGACAAAAGAGTATCAGGCAACACATCTCGTGAACAATTTCCCGCCGATGGAGAGGACAGAGAAGACAGTTGTGCTGGAATTACTGAATCAGCAGTAGATGCAGAGGGAAGTTTTTTGAAATATGTAGAATGATGTGACAAATTCATTGAAAATAAGCCTAGAATAGACACTGACTTTTCAGCAAAATCCATTAATTCCTGTTCCACCCATGGAAATTCAGTTTTCCAAGACACTCAGAAGGTTTTTTGGCTCTTCATTATAGAGAAGTGGCGAATGAATCTGAAAATTAACATAAATGATCATTTATACACGACAAACATAAAGAATATTAAGCATTATTAATCAAATAATTTAAGTGTTGGACCTCTTATACAATCGGTTGAGACTATTGATGAAAATTAGGCTTAAGGTTCGAGTGAAAATGAACACAATTCGACTAAAATTATTTCAGACGCTTCGGCACACGTTGGTGGACCTCTTCAGTTATTTATTCTAAAAAATTTGTACAAATATGGATAAATAATGCAATTTCGACGTCTTATTAACTGCGCAGACTCAAATAAAGCGACAGTTATGATTTTTTATAAACATATATTTGGTTAATTTTTTTAAATTCTAATTCGTAAATAATTCTCAGATATAATTTTCAATTTCTTTGGTATAAGCGATTACGTATTACAAATTGATTACAAAAAACTACCTTTAATTAGTTATTATGACAATTTAATTATAATTAAATGTGTTTATAACGTACTTAATGTAAAATTCGCTAGTATCAAAATAAATAAATTTTACAATTAACCACGGATCTTTATAATGATAACAACGGTGATGTTAACTAACTCTAAGCAGATAATTAAGACATCAAAATTATATTATATTTCCCAAATGTCTACAAAAAATGTAAAAATAAATAACTGAAGAGTGCCACCAATAATGTGTGAAAACGTTTGATGCCATTATAATCTAATTGTAATTATTTTTATTGGACCCTAAAGTATAGTTTTCACCAATAATCTTAAGCGAGTAACACAATAAATTAGATCAATAAAAATAAGAAAAATTCGAGAATTATGACAGGGCTCAAATTAAAAAGTTCTTGCTAAACAAAGTAGAATTTTATAATAATTAATAATTATTATATCTTTTAGATAATGCAATTTGTTTAGATCTTAAACATTGTTTTTATCATATTTATTACAATTCCTATATTGATGTGAGGATATACATGAAAATCATGACAAAGCAACACTGAGAATCTCCAAACATCTAAAACTAGCTTAAAAAAATAGCAACATATTCTGAATTTTTTATTCATTGAACCACCATAAGAAAATCTTCTATCAACAAGCCTTAAACTTCGGTTTGCATTGAATAGAGTGCTGAATCATGTTCAACAGTCATGTTAGGAGACACAGAGTGAACACATCATTATAACACTAACATAATGTATGTATTGAAGAATACAAAGTCAAAAACTTACCAAATTATAAATTAAACATCCAAAGATCCAAATCATCGAACCAGAACCAACCGGCACTACGAGGACGCGCACATTACACTCTATTATTTTTGTAAAGTGCGAAGTTAGGTTTTTTTTTTTGCAAATTGATAAATTAAGAGGCAGAGGCATGTAGTTTAGAAACCAAGATATCATGTAAGATACCATTGTATCCATACCATTGTATACTATATATTGTATACTATATATTTTTTGTATACTATATATTGTATTTTATACATTGTATACTATATATTTTTGAATTTAATCGGATGGGCGAGTTACGAGTCGATCGTTTCGATACACTAACCTTACTTACCTATTTTTCGCGCGACTTTTGAATTTCACCATCCATTTATATGATTTTAAAAGGTAAGCATTCAAATTTATTTGTCTTGTTATCAGGATTAATCAAACAAATCACATTTTCAAAAGCTTTAAATGTGGTTCCCGGTTGGAATTTGTATTCCCGGTTTTATTTTCATTCCTGGCTAATTCCCGGTTAGTAGACACCCTGTTAAGGCGAGGTCAGGGTACCACCTGATTCCTGGCGGCTTAGCTGACCTTTTCTATTGTCTTGTGCTAGGCCTACCATAAACTCGAGCTCGATGCTCGCCCGGTCAATGTAGTGCTCAAACGGAGGCTATTTTATTACGGTGCTATGGTACCTTCAAACTGAATTCCTAATAAACTCTGTTCCACACGGTGTGCTTGAAGACTGAAAAAGTTTGACTAAAATGGATCCAAAATCTGCTAACGCAAAAAGTTTCTATGCCGTTTGGACATTAAAAATCAACTGATTTTAAAATCCTAGCTGCTTTCTTTCGCGAGTTATGCGCATTTTTAGATTTTTACACAACAACCTGTACTACAGAGCTTGCGTAATCGAGTTTATTAAGTACATCGCTTTTTTAAGTTTACAGTTTTTCCAAAATATATCGCAAATTAGTTTGTGCTGCTTATTTTTTACAGTTGGAAAATTTAGTTACCACTTTTAGCCAAGCTCAGGACCAGCGACGAGGACGTAGTGGCTGAATGGTCCCATTTTGTATTTTTTTTTTACTTTTCAACTTTTTTGGTATTTTTTGTATTTTTTATATATTATATATTGAATGGTTTATATAATAAATTATATATTTAATATTATGGATAATTTAAATAAGTGTTTTTTAACAATATTTAGAAATATAGGTTAGTAAATAATGTTTAAAATTATAAGTGAAGTGAAGAAAATTCTATTACTGCTTTTAATAGCTGTGAGGAGTATGATTTGTACTGTATACATGTTACCTTGTAACGTGCCCAGAATTTAAAAAAATCACTATGTATAGATTCTCCGCTTTGCTCTGACCAATACCCTAATCCATTATTGCTTTCTATGAAATATAAACTTTCTTTTACGTGAGTAAGAATTACGTGAAATTTTAGTGTTTCGGAAAGTTTATCGATGCTTTTCAGAGCTTTATCTAATTCATTTATGTAAGCATCAGGTAAAAGTAGAAACTTTTCCAGAGGTAAAACAACAATGAACAATTTTATTCATTGTTTTATAAGCAGTAACATAGGGTATAACTTTGCAAATTCCTACCACTTAATATATTTCCGGATTTATTAGTTTGTCAGATTCTTTTAAAAGCGTTCTACACGCATTTCCTTCAAATACGTCTCCATGGTAGTTTTTTCAGGTAAGATTGAGCTTTTTAGGCCCCAACAAAGCTTTAACTTGACCTGCAAGAGGAACTAATCCTCTCCAAAACAAACGATTCACAAATCCCTGTAAAACGTGAAGTTCAGGCATGACACTTTTTTGCAAAACATAAACATCATCCCTAATAGCACGGAACGTTCCGCGGGCACCTACGGAACGTTCCAGCGGAACGATCCCGGTAGGTTTAAAATGTCTGCCGGTTGGGAACGTTTCAGGAACATTCCAAACATAAATTATCGTTATTGTTATTATTATCAATAAATATCGCGTAAACCGTAAGTGATAGGTCAAAATCGATGTCAGTTTATGATATGGATATCATATTATAGATAGTATACGCGGTACTCAAAACTCAAGAATGACATCCATTTCACCTATCTCTTACAGTTTACAAGATAATTGTTGTTAAAAATAACAATAATGGAAGGTTTCAATGGAACGTTCCGGGAACGTTCCCAAGCGGCGGACATTTTACACCTCCCGGGTACGTTCCTGGAACGTTCCCTGCTATTAGGGATCCTCTTCAGAAAAAATGGGAAGATTAATTGTGCTATGACACTTTTTACTATACTTCTTATTCTTAGCTGCAAGACAATATTTTTGGTAATCTGCTCGCAAATCTCCATATCTATATATTTAAGGTCCAATTTAGTATACTTAAAAGACTAGACTACGCGAATACGTAAGCTTTGTACTACACGTTGTTATATATAAATCTAAAAATGCACATAACTCGCGAAAGGGAGCAGCTAGGATTTTAAATTCAACTGATTTTTAATGTCTAACCGTTATAGAAACTTTCTGCGTTAGCAGATTTTGGATCCATTTTAGTCAAACTGTTGCAGTCTTCAAGCACACCCTGTCCACACCACCATGGAGATCGAGCCGAAGGCGCAAGTTTTTTACGTGGTGATCCCTATTTAATCCAGTCGCCTCGAAGACATCTGTATTCACTGAGAGGTCTAGAGGGTAACTTTGGCTTGAAATATTAAGAAGGCCCCCTGATTATGAATATCCAGGGTACTTTTTCGAAAAGTTGGTCGTTAGTTGTCTTAACGAGTTTTTTTAAAACAAATACAGTAATTATGAAAAAAAATCTGTAAAATATGTTTTGGAAACTTTGAACCAAGACAAAAGTCTTAGCTGTTTACACTTTTTTTGTATAATTAACCGTTTTCAATTTATAGCGTTATAAAAAATCAAACGTGCACTGAAATTCTCATATTTAAACATATTTACAGGTAAATATACTATTAGACCGAAAAATTTCGAAGAAATTCAAATTGCGTTTCAAGACACGTACTACACAGAGAAAAAAATAGTATATTGTGTATCGAGGGCGTAAAGAAGGCTATTTTTACATGTGTGAATTTGCGGCCCGAGCGAAGCGAGGGCGGCAGTCACACGAGGCAAAATAGCTTTAGGCCCTTGATACACACCATACTTTTTGTCCCCCTCCTTGAAAACAAGCATGTGCAGCTCACTTGAAGGGTGCAGTGTATGTGTAGCGGGCGCAAAGTTTCATGTTGGCCCGACGGCGGAGTGCGCATGTGCGAACGTCACTGGGCTGGAAGCGGCCACATTACGCCTGCTTCACGTGCATTTAATGGCGCGTTTTCAAGGGGGGATGGACAAAAAGAAATTTCCTGATCGAAATACGACAAACTTTTCTCTAGGAACAAATCTTAAAAAGGGTCGTTTTGAACAATTATGAGTGCAATATTTTATAAATAGTTGCTAAAAAAGGCAGCTTTGAAAATCTGTGCATAAACAAGTTTTATTTCGATCGCAAAAATTATTTTTTCTCTGTGTAGTACGTGTTTTAAAAAGCTATTTGCATTTTTTCGAAATTTTTCGGCAGGGATTCACTCAATTTTATAATAATATTTTAACGCTTTTTCAAAGGATTCGCTCACAATAAATCAAGGATTACACAGTATGCCAGAGATTTTTAAATTATTGATAAAAAAAAAGTTTTTGGTTCCATGCCTAGAGGTAGGCGGGGAATTGGCAGATGGGAACATATGTGACGTGCGCCGAAGAAAGGGGGCTTACTCGGAACAGTGAGATTGTTCAGGGCGAGCGGTCGAAGTGGACCGGATAGACGCGACTTTTAGGAGAGAGGGAAGACTCACGAAATCTTCCCTCTCCACTTACTACACATTCTCACCCATATAGCGGCGCGGCTCTCGGGCGGGGTATAGATGAGACGCGTAGATTGCAGTGGTGAGTGGTGGGAGGTGTTTCACGGGATCTCGAGCTCTCGAGCGAAAGCCCGATTTCTCGGGTGTCTAACAGCTCAATTATTAGCAATAATAACGCTCGGAATTTTTTTTCGATGGTTTCATTAAAAAGATCAACTCAAAAACTATCGAAAGGTGTAAAAACCTCGATTTCGATTTTTTTAGAGTAAGCCCCCTTTCTTCGGCGCACGTCACATATGAACTCCTATCTAATACAACGCTGCTGAAGGCTGGTGACCT
>CAKNWW010302694.1:4877-15126 GCA_932074435.1 Andricus kollari | reverse complement strand
CGAAACGTAAAGATCCGTTAAAAACCAGAGATCGAAAATTTGGACGAATACATTACACTCTCATGAATGAGAATGTAAAAATTCAGAACGATAGAAAAAAATTTGAATTGCTTCTAATCGTGGTTCTTAATCGTGTGTGCACGATTGGGAACGATTGAGTGTTAAAAAGTTTCAATCGTTCCCAATTTTTCCCAATCGGGCCAATCGGTACTAGGATTTTGAGTTTATGAAGCAGCAATTTGATGGCAGCACTTTCGTCTCGCGGGAATTATTTGAAAACGTTTATTTACTTTTTCGAAGCAACACATTTCAAGCAAGATGTTCATTAAAAAAATTAAATAAATGTTTTGTCGTAATTTTCGCGAGCTGAAGGGTGCTAGGCAGTATTAGGTCTGAACATGAATTTTCTTAATTTTTAATAAATACAAATTTTAAGCTAAACAATTCTTTCACCCCTAGAAAGTATTTGTTATTTATAGAGGAATAACCCCTAAAATTGATCAAACAAGAAAAATTTGTTTTAACATATCATCAGGCCTGGAATAAGAAAATTTATAATTTAATTACAATTAATGGTCTGAGAAAGCTCCTAAAAAATTGTTTCCCTGGTATAATGTGCACAGGAGATACAAATGTGTCTTTTTTGTGCATTTTGAAATAAAGGTTTTCTTGTGCATTTCTAAATTCAAGATTTGTTTCTGTCTGAAATCGGATTCGGAAATTATTTTCTTCTCTCCCCGTCGACTTCTAGCAATTGGTTATAGTAGTACATTGTTGCGAATTTTGAAAACCATCAATCTATATCACTTTATAATCTTAAATCCACTCAAAAACTGTCCACAAAATATAAAAAATTCACAACACAACGCGAGGACGCGAAGAAAAATTTGTTCTATTTTAGGTTATTTTTCGTCAGAGAAAACAAACGCCGGCCGCCACCTAAATTGCGGCCCCGATTTAAAACAATTAGGAACATTAGGAATAGAAACATAACCTCTATACATAATAGAAAATAATTGAAATCGATCAACAAATGGTACACCGATTAGGAACGATTGAAAACGATTGAAGTTTTGACAACTGTGAATCTTAGAAAACCGTAGAAAAGGGCATTTTTATTACAAATACTTAGTTTAGGCATAAAATGATCCACATGTACACCTGGTACACAGGAGATAGCCACAGTATAATTGACTTTGTTGTTGCGAATAAAAGACTAAGAGAGGTAGTAAAAGATAAAAGAGTTTTGAGGGGTTCTGAATGCAATACTAATCATTACCTTCTAGTCTCAAAAATGAACTTAGGTGAACGACTGTTTAAAAACTTTCCGAAATCTTGGAAATAATTAAAAATCGTCAGAAATCTTTGGAGCTTCTTGAAATATTTTCGAATGTTTTTGAAATCGTTGAAATCTTTGTAAAATGTTCTCAAATATTTGTGAAGTATTTTGAAAAGATTTTTGAATTTCTTTGAAATCTTTCAAATATTCCCTTCTAGAAATAGTCGATTGGACACGATTTATAATGATCAAGAGTGATGAAAAATTGAATGGGCTTACATTGTTACTAATTGTCAATTGTGCCCAATCCGATTGAATTGAGTAAATGCACTTGCCTGCAATGCACCCTTTGCAGTTTTCGTTTGTAACACACATGACGCGCACGTTATTATAGGTTAGAAATTAAATTTTGAATAATTTAACCAACATTTCAAGTACCAAAAAAATAGAATGTTTGTGCAGGTGGTATATCGAATGAAGAGTCGAAAGTATGTGGGTTAAAAAATCGTAAAAATCATGCCATTAAACGATGTGAAAGTGATATAGTGTTATTATAAAGTAGACAGCAGTAGTTTGATTTAGCGGGAATATTATTGTAAAACGTTCATTTACTTCTTTTTAAATTCATATTGCTGACATTTTTTGGTTTGAAAGAGTAAAAAATCACTTGTAAATAATTATTGCAATATCAAAATGCTGTAAGTAGTGAAAACTTAACCTCTAACTCAGAATAATGGATACCCAATTGAAAACGATTGGAATAATTATAGAACGTAGGATGGCGCCAATATTTTGAAACTCGGACTAAATAAATTGTAGGTAACTCATTAATTTTTTTAAATTATTAGTATAAAAAGTTATCCAATGATTTTAAATGTCTTGCAATATAACAATTTTGATTATATGAATAATTTTGATTTGAAATTCTTAAAAATTTCTAGTTTTAAATCTTTATAATATTCAATTTTGAATATTTCGAATAATTTGGATTGGAATGCCTAATCTTGAAATCTTTGAATTTTTCAAATTTTTATTGTATAGTATCAGATTGTTCAGAAGGCTTTATGTAATTAAAAATTTAAAAATAAACAATAATTGAAAGAAATGGACTTCAAGATTTAACTATTCAAAAACTGTTACAGGTTATACTATTTTAAAATTCAAAGATTAAAAATGGTTGTATTTACATGTGAAATAGTTCAAAATTGAACTGAATACATGTGGGAATCATCGCAACAACTGGTTTTCCTTCCCCAAGCACAGACAGCTTTTTCTATTCTCACCTTCCTGATACATTGTGATTAATGGCCACATATTTCTATAATTTTGGTCAAATTTTTTATTCAATAGTCTAGACAAAAGTTTATTTCTGGTCTTTATTTTCAATTGTCATTCTCATTAACCTTAAGCAGTTTAAAAGCCTAAAATTTAAATGATATTTTTGAAGTCTCTGAAGTTTTACTTATTCAAATCAAATCGAAACAAGATTAAAAATGTACATTTTTCATACTTACATTTCACACGACATAATTTAAAATTAAACAAAATTGAAGAATTCTGTATCCATATTGTACAATTTTGAATGCTTTATTTAGAAAACGTGTCTAGAAGGCTTGTAGTTTTTACATACATTACTGAACGTTTGAATTCGAAATCGCTGTGTTTTAAATGTATTAATGTTATATTTCAAATACTCAGTCATCAGAAAACTTCCACTTTGAATGGTTTGATTTGCAATTTAAACTTAAATACTTTAAATAAAAAGAAGGTTCAGCTTCGAAAACTTAAACTTTGAGTTTTACTAACTGGTGCCAAATTATTTAAACCTGGAAATGATTTCAAAATTTTTCTTCAAATTTAATGGCTATTTTGCGAATAATAAAAAAGTGGGGTTTACGTCAATCTTTAGTGATAGAAATGAAGTGATACTCTAAGAATTAACGAATGTAATATCACAGGCATTGATGCACATTAACTTTTCAATTTAGAAAGAATTTTGTCCATCAATTGAGACTTCTTTTTGATAAAAAAATCTTTCATCTCTAATAGTATTATTCGAATGTTTGAACTTTATTTAATTATTAACAGCCTTGCATTTTTATATAATAGGGGAAACCGCCCTACAGTGGATAATGCAACCTACAGTGGATAATCATGAATTGAGGACACAAATAAAAGAAAAATAATTAATTTTAATTCTAATTTATGAACACGAATATTGTCTTAACTATTAATTAAATTAAATTAATTATTTTACGTATATTAATCGTTTTAATTAATGCTTATCCACTTTAGGTTGCATTATCCACTGTAGGGAGGTTTCCCCTAAACTAATACTTCAATCGCTTATCTGAAGTTTCACGTTTTTTAAATATTCGTTTACTTTTTTTGTCATTTCAATAGATTTTAAAACTTATAACCATTTATAGAAATGTCACTACAATAAACAATCCAAGAACGCATCATACAAAATAACAATTTTGCTTCTTTCACTAATATAAAATCAACTTTTTTATTTTTATTTTGTATCTGATGTTATATTTTCAACGTAAAATACCATTAGCACATTTTTTATCGCAGCACCACTTTCATCTGGTTATAATTATTTACAAAATGTTTATTTACTTTCTTTTGTAATATTGTATACTGTTTAAAGTTTATATTATTCCAAAAAAGTAAGTAACTGTCTTTAAATAATTCCCGCCAGACGAAAGTGCTGCCATCACATGCCAAATTCCAAGTGCCCGATTGGAAACAATTGGAATTGCAAAATGCTCAATCGTTGTCAATCGTATTGGCACAATTAAGAAACACGATTGGGAACGATTGAGATATAAATTCTATCGTTTCTTATTGATCTCAATTGATTAAAATTAAAATATTATTGAAAAAGTTGAATTCTTTTTAAGATGTTTTGAAATATTTGTGAATTTATTTAGAAATCTTTGAAAATTGTTGAAATCTTTCAGATATTTTTTTTAAACATTTATGAATTTCTTTAAAATCATAAAAATATAATTGAAATCTCTGAAATCTTTGTAAAATCTTTTGAAACATATTAGAATTTCTTTCAAATCTTTAAAATATTACTGAAACAGTTGAAATCTTTGTAAAATGTTTTGAAATATTTGTGCTATCTTTTGAAACATTTGAGAATTTCTTTGAAATCTTCAAAATATTATTGAAATCGTTGAAGTCTTTGTAAAATGTTTTGAAATATTTGTGAAATCTTTTGTAATATTCGTGAATTTCTTTGAATAGTGATATATTTTTAACTCTATGTAATAACATTTGGTCAGATGAAGAAGAAGATGATAACGAACATTTGTTTGAAAACGTTGAGGAGCCTCTTTTGTCAAACAGATCGAAGTCAACTGATTCGCCTCGTAACCCGAAAAAAATGAAATTAACAACTCATGATCTAACAGCCAGTTTGAACAGAAAAAAAGTAAGCAATAGAAAGGCTCCACGTGTCATCTGTTCTGTTGCTCAAAGCTTAGGATTTCGATTGGAAGACTTGTGCTTAAGTCGTGAAACTTTAAGAAGGGTCAGAGAGACTCACAGGCAGGAGCTCGCTGGTGAAAACAAAAATAATTTTTTACCCACAACAAAAGTTATTGTTTAATGGGATGGGAAACTCCTACCAGATAAAGAAAATCAAAATCATAATGTAGACCGCCTTCCTGTTGTTGTGTCTGGGGAAGGAATCGATCAATTAGTGTGAATTTCAAAACTGCAAAGTGGTACTGGTGAAGCACAAGCGAATGCAAATTATGGATCTACTAAAAGAATGGAATATTTAAGATGATGTTTGTGGCTTGTGTTTCGACACAACTTCGTCTAATACGGGCAAATTAAATGGTGCCTGTGTTGTTCTAGAGCACAAACTAAAGACCAACCTTTTACATTTAGCTTTTCGCCATCACATACATGAGATAATATTAAAAGCAAGTTTCGAAGGATGTATGAGACCTACTACACGGAAAAAAAAATTTCATTAAATTTTATAGAACTAGTCCTATAGTAGATGATACGACGGGTAGTTTAATAAAACTTAAAATCTTCTTGGTTTTACATTGCATTGAACTATTCTACGAAATGTGTTACAAAATGCTATGAAATGTAAAGAATGAGGTGACGTAATCTCTATTAGAAGGCAGGATGCGAAAAACGTAGAATAGTTTAGAAAATCTAAAAACAGTTCTATAAAATGGTGACCGATTTTTCGCCTAAAAAAATTAATCTTAATTATTATTATTATCATTATGCTTTAATATTTGTTCACATATTTAATTACATAATTATTTACTATTATGCAAACAATCACTACATTAATAATCGCACGCTAATAAAATTCTTATTCGCTGTGGGTTCGAACCGCCTACCTACGCATTCGCAACTCCTAACAAAACCTCGCAGCTAACTTAACTCGGAGTATTAAACAAAAAATCTAAAATATAAGCTACAGCTATGCAGGGTCGCGTGACAAATTTTGTGACCCGTTTCTTAACCATTTTTTTTTGCTTTTAAAATTTCAATCATCACTTTAAAATATTTATAATTTTGGAAATTTTAAATCTCGAAAAAATGGTTAATCACAAATTATTTCTTGGTTATAAGTTCCAGTAGATTCAAGATTAATAAGAAGTAAGATAGCGATATAGAAGAAGTTTATATATGTTATATAAATCTAAATAAGTTATAATTCACTAATAAATTATTATTCACTAACCGGCGTTATCTGTTAAACACATTGGCCAGGGGGATGCAGAAAATGTCGCTGCATGCGCACAGAAGCGACTGCGCAGCTACATTTGATAGAACTGAGGTCTATAGATATCATATTGAAGTAGTTCACAAACACTCAATACCTCGAATCGAATTTCTATGAGATTTTTAAACAATTTGCCAAGAATTTTTCTATACATTTGACTAAATTGAGGTATTTAAACCTTATATTGATGTGATTACAAACTCTCAATACCTCCATTGTGATTTCTACGAAAGTCTTTAACATATTCCAATGAATTTCACTATATATTTTATTGCACTTTTTTAAACTGGAGTTCAATATAAAGTTTACAGAACTCTTGTAGTATTAATCTAGATTTGTTCTACATTAAATCATGAAAGTTATACAGAATATAGAAAATTTGTTCAAGGTTCGCTCTCATCCCCGACTCTTGAAATAATTCATGAAAGTTTGAAGAACTTTTTTTTCCGTGTAGTGGTCCAGATGTTTTATTATTTAAACGCTTTAACCCGTTGTGGTCACACCTCCAAATACACCTCCAGATATTTTTGGCTGCAAAATAATCATAAGTGATGTTGAAACAATACAAAATAGGAAAAAAATATCTCCGAAGCTTCAGTGATAATTTAACTATTAGAAAATAATAGCGAAGAAAAAAAGGAGACAATCGGAAAAAAGCGGAAAGACCGTGGGGTCTGTTGGATCCCATATGACCACAACGGGTTAAAGCTGAATGGGACAGTATTGATAAAAATATTTTTGAATGCGGCTTGGGTGATCCTTTATTATCACAAGTAATAAAAGATTTCGATTACTGTAATTAATTACACATTGTATTTTTACAAACTAAGTAATATTGACCGAAAACTTGTTATTCATTTTACACTAATTATTTCCTTTTTTCACATAAAAAGCAGCTCCTTGAGGTAATTACCGCGAACTATTAGCATTAGCGATATTTTTTGCGGAGGACAATCTCCTTAAGATACTCCATTTAGAAGGCCGGGGCAGTCCATCATACCAGGTGGATGGCGATATGAGTGCAAAAGAAACGGCAGGGATTCGAGATATCAGTAGTTTCATTGTATTTATATATTTCAAGAGTTGGTTTACTACTTACAACCCGTTAAAAGCAGCAAACAGCGATCTTGAGTTTCTCAAAACCGTTACTACACATTGCAATGCTTGAAGCTAAAATGTTTTGTCAAGTTGCCTTAAAGAAACTTGAGCGGCCCCTCTGGTATTTAGGCGAACAATTAATTCGATTGGCTTTTCTTGACACGACCGTATCCGCTGATTGTTATATATTATATATTATTATATTATATACAGGGTGTCCCAGTACTCAAAAAACATTTTTGTATTTTTGAATTCTGACAAAAAAATGGCGTCGAAAATAATTATAAAATTTTTTGCTAAAGTTAATAATTAACGAGTGATTAAACATTGAAGATAACCAATCAGAAGCACGCGTTACACGATCGACAGTCCATGTGCCATCGACAAGAATGTGTGCGTAAACAATTAAATTTCTTATAATATCCCCATCGTTTTTTTTTCCAGTAGGTTGTGACTCTCTGGTGTAACTTCACACGTCAACGAGATACAAAAATTAAAAAATATATTTTCCACAATCAACCAAATTAGACAACATTCTCATGAATTCTGTAAAATTCTCTTAAATTTTGTAGAATTTTCTAGAATTCAGTAGAATTCTCTTGAATTCAGCATAATTCTTTCGTAAATTCAGTAAAATTTTCTTGAACTACGTAGAATTCTCTTGAATTGTGTTCAATTCTATTAAATTCGGCAGAATTCTGTTGAATTTAGTAGAAGTCTCTTGAAATATGTACAATTTTCCTAAACTTTGTTTATTTCTCCTAAATTTAGTAGAATCCTCGTAGGTCTGGCAGGATTCTCATGAATCTAGTGAAATTATCCTGTTTTCTTTTGATTTAAGCAGAATATTCTTGAAATCAGCAAAGTTTTTTCGAATTCAAGAGAATTCTCTAGAGTCGGGCAGAATTCCCCTAAATTAATCACAATTCTCTGGATTCCTGTATAAATATCTCGCGAATACAGTAGAATTCTCTTTATTTATGCATTCTCTTGAAATCCGTAGAATTCTTTCTCATTCTTTACAATTCTTTTTAATTCTTTATTATTCTTTATTTTTCTTTATTATTATTCGATTATTAATGTAGTGATTGTTTGCATAATAGTAAATAATTATGTAATTAATCTTACGCTTGGGCAGAATTCTCGAGTTGAGCAGAATTCTCTTGAATTTAGTATAATTCTCTAGAGTTCGGCAAAATTCTCGTGCAATCTGTAAAATTCGTTTGAACTGAGTCGAACTCTCTTGATTTCCATAGAATTATCTTAAATTTTGTAAAAGACTCTTGAATCCCGTAGAATTATCTTAAATTCTGTAAAAGTCTCTTGAATTCTGTAAAATTCCCTTGAAAACTTTTCAACTTACTACATAATTTTTAACACTTCTGAATTCATTAAAATAAGCTTTAATTTATTTTAAATTATTTTCGTGAACAAAGAACATAAAAATAGGATAGACGCTTTAACTAGAGCGTCGTCAAATTTAGTCGACTAGGATCTCTTTCACAAATTAAAAATAATCACCCTCAATACCTTTAGAAGACTCTAGTAAATGTCTGGGGTGATTATTTTTAATTTGAAATTTTTTGGCTCTTATACTTGCAGGCAGCTGAGATGAGGTTTGACAAATGTACTAGGGGCAATTTTTGGGGGCTGCTTAAAGTTACAGTGAGGATGAGAATATAAACTAAAGTCTTGGCAAGGTGCCTGGAATGACTATTTTTCATTTCAAATTTTTTCCCCGTTTTAGTTGAAGGCAGCTCAGAAAGAGTTTGTTAAATGTACTAGGGCTGGTTCCATGGGGTTGTTGAATATTACCGTAGGTATAGCCACATAAAATGGAATCGTGGTTAGGTGTCTACACTGCCTATTTTTACTTTTAAATTATTTGGCTGCTTTAATCGAAAGCAGCTGAATCGGGATTGGTAAAATGTACTTGGATTATTTTTTAAAGGCTTTTGAATATTATTGTAGGGATGAGGATATTTACTAGAGCTTTGGTAAGGTGTCTGGAGCGGTAATTTTTAATTTGAAATTGTTTTGGCTGCTTTAGTTGAAGGCAACAGAGACTGGATTCCTTTAATGTACTATGGGTGGTTTTTCTGGGTGTAATATTATTTTAGGGATGGGGATATCTACAAGAGCCTAAAGAACGTGCCTGGGTTGACTATTTTGTTTTATTTCGAAATTTTTTCGGTTGCTTCAGTTAAAGGCAGCTTAGACTGGGTTCGTTAAATGTACCAGGATGGTTATTTGGGTATGTGTAATATTACTGCAGGGATGGCGATATCTGTCAGAGTCTTGGAAAGGTGTCCGGGTTGACTTTTTTTATTTTGAAATTTTTTGGCTGCTTTAGTGGAAGGCAATTGAGACTAAATTAGTTAATTGTACTAGGGTTGTTTTTTAGGGGTGTAAAATATTATTTTAAGGATGGAGTTATCTACGAGAGTCTCGGGGAGGGTTTTGGGGTGACTATTTTTTATTTGTAATTTTTTTAGACTATACTTTAGTTGGAGGCAGCTGAAACGTTGTTCGTTAAGTGTACTAGGAGCAAGTTTTTGACGCTGAGTAATATTATTGTAGGGATGGCGATATCTGTCTTGGAAAGGTGTCCGGGTTGACTTTTTTTATTTTGAAATTTTTTTGGCTGCTTTAGTGGAAGGCAATTGAGACTGGGTCCGTTAATTGTACTAGGGTTGTTTTTTAGGGGTGTGCACTATTATTATAGGGATGGAGTTATCTACGAGAGTCTTGGGGAGGTTTTTGGGGTGACTATTTTTTATTTGTAATTTTTTTAGACTATACTTTAGTTGCAGGCAGCTGAAACGTTGTTCGTTAAGTGTACTAGGAGCGGGTTTTTGACGCTGAGTAATATTATTGTAGGGATGACGATATCTGTCTTGGAAAGGTGTCCGGGTTGACTCTTTTTATTTTGAAATTTTTTTGGCTGCTTTAGTGGAAGGCAATTGAGACTGGGTCCGTTAATTGTACTAGGGTTGTTTTTTAGGGGTGTGCACTATTATTATAGGGATGGAGTTATCTACGAGAGTCTCGGGGAGGTTTTTGGGGTGACTATTTTTTATTTGTAATTTTTTTAGACT
>CAKNWW010302688.1:547-14011 GCA_932074435.1 Andricus kollari | reverse complement strand
AAATCGACCATTGATCTGTCCCCAGTATGAATATCATGCAAAATGTCTAATTTAAACGTGAAAAGGAAGTTTAAATCTAGAGGGGGAAAACAAGTGAAAGGACGCCAAGAACTGCTTAAAGCGCAATTATTAGCTGAAAGTTTTCTGGCCGACAAGCTACTTATCCACGAAATTAAGGAAGTAGTACAACCCTCAGGGGAAAGAGTTAACGTTCCCGTGAATATCCGCTTCGTAGACCCTCCACCGCCGAGAGAGGAAGATATCTTTGCGGAAATCGAGAGTCCCTGCGCATTCGATTGTTTATTTAACACCTTGTTAAATAACGCGCAACAAAAGTTAGATAGAATAAAATCGCGGAGTAACAACCAAGAGACGAAAACAGAACCCATCGTTTCCTCTTCCGATAACGAAATAGAAGTCATTGCTGACATTCCAATCATTCGAAATTCCTCTAATAACGGAATAGATATCGAAGAGGAAATCTGGAGGGAAATTGCTCACAGAGAAATAGACAATTATTCTAAATCTCTCTCAGAATTAGAAGAGAAATGAAACGAGAATCGTCGATTTCGCTAAGAATTAGAAGAGTTAGTACGATTGAATTCGCGGGACTCCTTTCGATTTCTGGAAAGAATACAGGGGAGAGAGGTATCGAGAGATTGCGGAGTTGCAATTAAATGACCTTACGACGTTTTCCTTATTTGCTTAACGAGTAGACATGCAAAGGTTGTGTAACGACACTAGGAAAACCACATGAGTGACCGAGCAATGGTTAGAGATATTTTACGTGTCAGGATCATACCAAGAGTTTTGCAAATACGCGCCTTGATGTCATGCTATCCGATTATGTTCTCTGTTTTTCTATTTCATGTGCCTGAATTTTACATAGTGTGCCTTCGCCACTCCCACGCTGATTCAATTACTTACACTCGGTAGGAGGTAAGACCCGGTGAATCACTGTAGAAAAAAAAGAATAATAATAATAATAATAGCAATAATTATATATATATATAAAATGCCGAACGACGAAACGAGTTCGAACCACGAACTAAATCGAAGTACCCCACTCTTCGGAGGGGCAACCCCCAATATAACGAATCAAAACACCGGATCACCAGTTATGGACATGAGCGCGGCTATGGCTTCTGCATTGGAGGGGATGACCCTATAACAATGCACTTTCCATATCCCGACCTTTGATGGCAAAAATCGCCCCCTGAAAGACTTTATCCAAGATGTAGTAAACGGTTCGGTTTACGTAAATAAAACCTCCGAACCTTCCTTTGCAAAGGTAGTCCGTAGTAAATTAAAGGGGATCGCGAGGGAAAGCGTGAGGGATAAAACATTTAACAAAATACAAGACCTGATTACTCATCTAAATAAACGGTTTGCCCCCACAAAGAAGTATCAATGGTACTTTGAATCCATAGTGAACTTGCGAATGAAACAAACAGCGAGCGTGAGTGACTATTACGACGGTACCTTGGGGCTACTTAGTGGGGCAAAGCACTCCTTAGACGAGAAATACACATCACCAGACGATAACACGAAGATGATGATGAAACCGGTAACAGACTGTGCCCTGGATGCCTACATTCGAGGGCTACTCGATGAGATGGCCACTTTCGTAGACACTCGAAACCCTAAAGATTTGGATGAGGCCTATGAGCATGCGCGGCATGTCGAGGAAAGACAAAGATATGCAGACAGAGCAAAGGCAACCTCGGTCTCCTCCTATCACTTATCCCGACACCATATATCGATAATCCTGGTCCAAGGCTGCTTCGCTGGCGCCACAGACTAAACGACTATCAATATATCTTCGAATACAAGAAAGGAAAGTTACATAGGGGAGTAGAGGCCCTATCCGGAAATCCCATTGGACTCATCGAGAAATAAGAGTCAACAGAAACTGATGACTTCACCGAGTCTGATGACTCCGCCTCCATGTAAGCTAAACGAATTAAGGGCTTAAAACAAAACGCTTCAAATCATTCGGCGCTTCCAAGCAAGCCCTTCAAGGACGATGGAAGAAATGGTGTTAAGACTATATCCGCCGATATGGCCACTTACAGGGCCTTGCCATTGAAACAATCCTCGACTAAGGATAGTACCAAGAAAGGTAAGACTCTCGAAAAGGATATTACCGAACCAGAAAAATTAGGTCGACCCACTCGATCTGGAAATCAACAACCATTGGAAGTACCAAAAGCTACACCCACGGGACTAAAGCCGGTACTAACTAGTTCCAGACGAAGACTATCTATTCTGAAGCCAGTCGCCGTACGTCCTAAGGGCTCAGAGGGGAGACACCCACGGCCATCCACGTCAAGCACTGGACCCGCACCCGACAGGAGAAGAACGGATAAGGTGCCCGAAAAAGTAGATTTAGACAAACCTTATAGCCACCTCCCGATCTGAAAATGAAAGACATTAACCAGAGCGGAATAGCGAGCCGACTCAAGGAACGAAAGAAAAGAGTGAAAAGTTCCAAACACTTTGCATACACCTCAGAATCCTCATCAGCGAATGAGGCGTCTTCCGAAAGCGAGGAAGGCCGTGACTCAGATCCCCCAGTATATCGAAAGAAGCATAGTCTTCTCCCGAGTATTGACCCTAAACTATCAATACAAAAACAGGATAGACCACCTCAAAGTGCAACCCCAGCCCTACTTAACTCTTGCTTCCCAAGTCTATGCGATAAAACTACGGATGTATATGTAGACGGAGCGTGTATTTATAACAAGAGCAGAGAACCAGAGGGCGTCATAGGCGTGTGGTTTGGTCACGATCATCCGTGGAATATTTCCAAACCCGCTACCGGGAGGCAAACGAATAATGCCGCCAAAATCCGAGCGGCTACAGCAGCCGTGAGGAAAGCGATTGAAAACGGCATCAATAAACTGCGGATAAACACGGATTCAAAGTTCCTTATCGACAGTTACACCAAATGGATTCCGAACTGGGAGACCAACGGATGGAAGACCACTGACGGCAAGCCTATTGTTAATCGGTCAGAGTTCGAAGAACTAAGAAAAGTACTAGAGAACCTCGACGTGACTTGGAACCACGTCCCTGGTCACCAAGGAATAGAGGGCAATGAAATGGCTGATTATCTGGCAGGATCAGGTATCAACAGAAACAATGCTGCGCCAGACAATCAAGCTCCAGAATCCAGTACATTCCAAAAAGAACAGGGTGCCACTACACCCACTGACAATACAGAACCTATAGTTTATGTCAGTCCCCCTGCCGAGAGCAGTGATGATAGCGACGACAGCGATGACGGCCAGAGTGACAAAGGTATAGAAACAAAACCACTCAAACCTATAATGGAAAGGACAGAGATTCAACGGTCCATCTCCAAATTTGACCGATCGTTAGAAGAACACCAGTCTTATTTTTGGGACCAAGAAGGACTTGACGAAGCCCCCACAGATGAAATCCTTCAAATAGAACGCACCGCGGTATCGGAAGGAGAAGATGACCAAGAATTACTAATCTCCTTGCAGAACATGGATCCATGTACCGACGCTGACGACCCCCTTCCTGCTAGAGTGAACGCATTCCTGGAATCCTTTCGTAGGCACCTTGATACGAAGGACGATACGAAATCCGAGGAAACGGCATTAAACACGGAAAGCCCACCCGAAACAAAAAATTCCGGGGTGGACAGGAGAAGTACAGTTCGGTTTAAGGACGTACCTGAGGTAATAGAATCTCCCATCGGAGGGACGCAACTCTCAAGGAGATCCTTTTTCCAGACGCCAATGTCCTCAGCCATACCCATTGCTAGTTTAACTCCAGCAATCGACAGGGATAACATCAGAGAAACCAATCACCGAGAGGGGATGGGTGACAGCAACAAGTACCCTACACTCCCGCGGCAACTTACTCAATTGAGACCCAGTCCAGGGAAGCAAGGCATTACCCCTACATCACGAACCACCCTAAACGTACATCTACCATACCTAGATAATCCCTCTTCCTCTTCCGACAGAGGTGATCCTATACCAGATGCAGAGCAAAAGGTCAAGTTACCGCTGCCCGCCCCAGACAAGGGCGTGATACAGCACGAATGGGCCGAACCTCTCACATATCGCAGAGGCAATTACGCCCATTTCATTTCGGAAGACTGTGAATCAACCAACCCTATTTTCAAACTATTACTAGCTACAGAGCGCGTTTATCCACAAGATCTGTGGGAATGTAGGCCTCAAAAGGGACAGGTTTTGATTACACCTTGTGGGAAGAACAAAGTGTACTTCATTGTAGTAGTCAAAAGAAATCACTTTGACGAAGTTGACTGGAAAGATGTGATTTCAGGACTAGAGTGCCTCAAGACAGCACTGGACCGAGACAAACAAAGAACATGTCGAATGGCCAATTCGGGAGATCTGCTGGGTACCTTACTTCAGAACCGGATGTCTGAATTGCTAGCCGACATATTCCGGGGTGGTAATGTTACCATTACCCTATGTCATGGCAGGCTGGAGGTCCCATCCGAAGCACTGAGACCTGAAATCATTGCTGAATTCCACAATAGCCTACATGAAGGACACAAGGGAGTTACCAAAACATACAGACGGATACGAGAACGATACACGTGGCCGGGTATGCGGAATGATATTAACGAGTATATTAGACACTGTAAGAGCTGCCTGGAAAATAAACTCGTGAGAGCACGTACGCGTAAACCAATGGTAATTACAGATACCCCGATCAGCGTATTTGACAGAGTGTCCCTCGATACTGTTGATAAACTCGCCACCACTCCCAGCGGTAACAGGCACATACTGACGATGCAAGATGATTTCAGTAAGCTTTGCATAGCCGTACCTGTTCCCGACATTAAAACAAATACAATCGCATACGCGGTTGCCACGCACTTGTTTGCACAATACGGAGCCCCTCGTTGTATTCTTACGGATCGAGGAGGAAGCTTCGTAAGCAGACTGATGCACAAGCTAAGAAAAATATTCGGGGTCAAGGGGATTACTACGTCTGGGTACCGCCCACAAACTAACGGTTCCCTAGAACGTAGCCACATCGTACTTACCTATTACATCAAACATTACGCGAAAGATTACGATGACTGGGGTAGGTTACTACCCTTCGCAATGTTCGCGTATAATATATCGGTACACGAATCTACCAACTTCACCCCCTTTGAACTAATACACGGAAAAATCGCGCGCCTACCCAGCTCCTTCCCATCCGAGGAAAGACTAGAGACCTACGGATCTTACTTGCGTGACTTGATAATTAGACTGAATGAAATTCAGAAAATCGCAGCCAAAAACATGATAAAAGCCAAGGAAAAGTCAAAGGCACACTATGATGAAAAGGCTAGGCCACTAAACGCAAAGATCGGTGACAAATTTATTATATTCAAAGATGTAAGAAAAAATAAATTTGATAAACGTGCTACTGGAACTTATACGATCGTCGGCTTCACTGAAAACCACAATGTAATTCTGGAAGCCGACGATGGTACAAGGTTCACGAAGCACGCGGATAAGCTCTTGGTCACCTACTGCTAACTGTCAATTAGAATAACACTATGCGAGACTGTAACCATTTATGTCATTTATGTCTAGATTATCCATGCTCGCCCTTGTTATATATAAATAAAAATAAAAATAAGGGGCAAGACAATCATGCACGTACCCAAACAACAAGTTGTGCTAACAGCAAGTTGTATTCTCTGGATCACACTCACCATGGCAGAGGATGTATTCCAGAACCTGCAATTCCAAGCTGGTACTGGGATCTTCTACGAACGTCAACACATCCTACGGAGACGCGTTGGTAACTGAAGGGTCAACTCCTTTCTACACGTAACTAAGTTGAAGGATACGCTCATCCATTACCAAGAACGAATTCACAACCTGAGAATATAATATGAATCCGAAATTGGCAGCAGCCAGCCGACTGCAGGCTAGCATCAATCGAGAACTAGATGAACTACATTAGCATGCCACCAAGACTTCACCACTTAGCCTACCTGCGGGAATGAGAAGGAAAAGAACCACTCCAATGCTGGTCGGCCAGGCCATGGAGGAAAAGATTAATGACCTGAACATAGCACAAAGGAATCTCTCACACCTAGTTGGGCAACAAACACACGTAGTGCGGTCACAACTAGAGGAACTACATAAAATTGTACATGACCAAGATGACCACCAAGCCCAACTCCAACACGAACTGCGGATCTCAGTTCATCACTTCAACGAAATTTCCAGTGCTGTATGGGACATCAGCTATATTCAAAACTTTAGTAAAATCCTGCATGCCATCGACATCAGTCTAGACGAGTATCTTCGAGCTGCGACCCAAATCCTGGCCATCGTACATTCAGCTAGGGGAGGTGAACTACATCCGTCCCTACTAACATCGGAACAGCTTGCACCTATATTCCGTGACGTCCAGGACCATGCTCCTAAAGTCTCCTTCCCAGTCTCCCGACCCCGTGCCAGCCTTGAAGAACTCGCTTAAGTGACAACAGTTACGGTTATCGGTAAAAACGGTACACTACAAGTCATAATGGACATCCCACTGCTCGGAAAAACCGACAACATTTTATACGAAATGCACCGTTTACCGGTCCATCAACCCTCTCTGAGGAACGGTACAGGACGAGCATACATACGACCAGCGGCATCCTACATTGCAGTTGAAGACACAGAGCACACATATATGCTCTTAACCCAACAAGAGCACCAATCGTGTAAAACCCTCAGGGACTACGTTCTTTGTCCCGGATTATTTCCAATTTACGAGGCGTCTTCACACCAAACTTGTGAGCTACAGCTACTAATAAAACCAACTATAGCAGCCTTCAAGCTATGCGATATTCAGGTATACTATGATCGTCACCCTTTTTGGAAGGCCATCCCATCTCTTAGTAGTTGGATTTACTCTACTTCAACGGAGCTGGTAACACAGCTCATCTGCCCAGGAAGAGCCTCCAAACCACTATAACTGTCTGGATTAGGACTGATCAGAATTTCTGCAGGCTGTACGCTGCGAACCTCTCAAGTGTCCTTAGTCGGGTTGGAATCAGCAACAAACTCTTTTCAAAGAGACGAGATAAACTCGAGCAACTAGAACAACAAATATATGAATTTACCCTGCAGAGGAAAGAAAGGAAAACTCAATCCCAATTAATACATGGAATATACGCAGGGTTGGGAATACTAACACTCATCATAGTCGTGTACACTTGCCATGCCAAAATATTAGGATTATGGATCACCTATTGGACATGCTGTCGACGACAAGAAACTACGGATTATAATTCAGGCTCACGCTCACATGTAACTAGTATGAGTCAAATACCACTAGCTTACGCTAATATTCCAGTGGGAACCTCGGGACCACTGGAAACGTCGCCAGATATGTCGACAATGACACCCTCGTCGGCCGCGGAGGATCTTTCAACCAGAAGGTTCACCCCAACTCCACCAATCAGGGGTACGTTCAAGACGACCACACGTGTGCACACGGGTGCACCTAAAGCCGTTCAACGACGCTTGGAGGATACTTGGTTCACTCGGGTGAATCGTTCAAGACTCATCAGGGGAAAGAGTGGGGGTCACCCGTGGAGTAACTTTTTCACCCGCTGAAATTAGGTAGGTGAGAGCGTGTAATGGCGGAATTCGGCGGGAATTTTTGGTAAATAGAACCGAATGGAAGGAATATGTTGTCACCGAATGGATATTATTTAGCGCTCAACAATGAAAATAAAGTTCTGCTTTTTCATTTTAATTAGGTTATTTTACAATCACTAACTGTTCAGAAAAGATTCACTTATCCTTTTATATCGCGAATACTGAGTCTGCCACATGCATGACTGTCCTTATAAAAATCATTATTAAAAAGTGTAAAAAATAAATACAAAAGGACTTATTCTCAGAAAAAGAAAAAAAATCCTTCTTTTAGTTACTTGCACTGAAACGAATGATTAGTTGGACCAACTATTTAGTTTGTAAGATATGGTATTGCTATTATTAGTTTTGGACGACCGCATTTTCTTCGTTGCTGATACTAATTGAATAGTCACTGCAATTAACGGAATTTGTGTGTCAACTAATAAAATAGCAGTACCACGTGGGCATGTCAAGAAAAGGACATGAGTAAACTTAACGTGATTGGTATGAAAGCTCTGCGCATAATATGCGGGAAAACACTGATGGACAAAGTCCGAAACGAGATAATCCTCAAAGAATGTGGTACGGGGGAGACACTAGTAAATATATGGGAAAGAAATCAGTTAAGGTGGTTCGGACATCTTGAAAGAATGAAAAATGAACGACTGACCAAACAGGTGTATAAAGGTGAAGTAGATGGCACAAGGCCCAGAGGTAGACCGCCGAAAGCATGGATAGAATCTGTAAATGAGACATTAATCCGAAGAGACATAAGAAGCCATGAAAACAGGAGAACTTGCATGATAAGATGCAGGGACGTAGAGGAAGCAGGCCGAGTATGCCAGAACAGAAAAGTTTGGCGACAGATAGTTTATAAAAAGAATGTGAGTAGAGTGAATGACGCCTGAAACAAAGACCTTGGATACTAATGGGCCCAAGTGGGGAACCACACATAACAGTTTTGTGAGGCTTTCCACGTGGGGTGATCGCTAGAGAGATTGATCAGCAACCTGGGTCGGAGCAGTGTTGCGGAATGAACGTGTTGTTTAAATAAATAACGCGAGCGCTCCAGATCAATCTAAAATATCTATACCTTACACCTATATACCTATCTACCCTATACCTATATACCCATCCACATACTACTATTTTCCAACCGAGCAATTCACGCCTACCCCGAAAGGGAAACGGCTTAATGGTATAATAATAATAATAATAATAATAATATGATACTAACTAAATAGATCTAGATAAGTGCCTCTACCAAACAGCTTTTTAGGCCATTTTTCAATATAATTTACTTCGTCATATTATACTCCGAAACAGCATGTAATTAAATAAAGGATCCATTGTTTGACATGTTACCAGTCAAAATTAACGCGGTAACGTTACTATCTGTCATTAATGATGATTTGTAAAATAGCAGCAAGGAATTTTACATATACAGACGATAAGTAAATCTTTTCTGAACATATAGTGAATAGTGATAACCTAATATTATTAAAAAAATTACATAACCTGAAATTCGGG
Organism: Andricus kollari; assembly: GCA_932074435.1. Classification (NCBI taxonomy): domain Eukaryota; kingdom Metazoa; phylum Arthropoda; class Insecta; order Hymenoptera; family Cynipidae; genus Andricus; species Andricus kollari. The sequence continues at coordinate 4,829 of CAKNWW010302688.1, read as the reverse complement.
CCTTTACATTTAGAGCCAAACTTTCCTTCTGTGTCGTTCAGCGCAACAACACCTTCCACTACACTCTCCTAAACTCCGCCCCTTTTTACGGTTCACACAGCGGTTCACACGGGTGGTCGTCTTGAACGTACCCCAGGATGCCTGCGCAGACACTCCAGCCTGCCTAATACCAATTAGTTCCCCAAGATTGCGACGTCAAAGATTCCCAGTACAACAATCAACAACATCAACAGCAGAACGCATAGTGGCCTACACATGTGTAGTGTTGTGATAGTGGTAAAAGGGAATGCAGTCCCAATGAAATAAAATAAAATAAAAAAAATAAATAAAAACAGAAGTGTAGACCGTGAAGTATGAAAAGTATGCACGTTAGCTAAGCATGTACGAGTGCAAGTATGTTCAAGCTGCTGTATAGATACTAAGTAAATACTGTACATTAGATATCGATCATTGGGCCATACATGTCCTGAGACGGGATTATAGCTAACAAGGCACTTGTTAGTACCTGCCTGTCTGTCTCATGCACACAAGGCGCTAACACCTCTTAACGCTCGTGTAGCCCGATGTCATGCGCATAGAAAGTAAGCATTGACTAGCGAACTAAATAATTCGATGAGCCAGAATGGGATCATCATCTTGGACACCATAAACACCCCGGGACGGCTGTTAGTAATTCCAGGGCGGGTTTGTTACGGTAGACCCCAAGAAACCGGGCAACTAAGAATTATTATTGCTAGGTTCCATGGTATCCGCGTACCAGATCAGTTGAGAAGTATGGTGCCCAAGGTGAATGCCCCATTCTCGTTCCGTATCAACTAATCATAGTAGGTCACACACTGGTCAGGGAGAGAGAGGCGTATAAGGTTGTCACCGTGCGCTAAGCCACACCTAATCAGACACCCCGCGCGGGCAGAGGAGTGTAATGAGAAGGACGGAGGCGGATAATGATTACGCCTCCTCTACAAACGACTTCTAATTTTTCCTGCGGTGCTGATACTTGCACATCGACGATAGCCACAAATTATTGAAATTTCGGTTAGTACCTGAAACGTATGAACAGCATATGTTGACACTTCACATCGTGCATGTTTTCCTAATACCCCTGAATCCATACGCGACCGTAAAATGTTGATTAACAATGTAATTTATTGATAAATTCAATTTCACTAAAGAATAAAGAACTCATAAAATTCCCCAAAATATCTAAATTAAAATTATTAGCTCGATTGCATAAGATTCAAAAAGTAGACCATCAATAGCAGTCCCAGCGACCACCCTTATGCACCAATGGATTGACGCTTATCACCGAGGCATATTTGAGCCCCTGTGGTGAGAACTCTCAGCCCTGTTCCCCACTGATTAGTAAAATAGTGAGTTCGATTTCCTGAAACTATTGAAAAACTCAATTCAAATCATTAGTTTACAAGAGGGAAAATTGTTTGTTAAACATCTTTAATGAACAAATTAGTCACATATATTAATTACTAAAACTTAATCAGAAATTGATCAAGAAACATGATACATCCAAAATTGAGTTAATGTTCTTATCCAATTTATATAAATATATAATCTATTTCCATTGATCATAAATAATCCTAATTTCCTAACAGGAAATAAGTGATTCGAAGTACTGATCAATTCATTCGATTCCAATGGTTTCATGAATAGCGAATTCAAACTATTGGATTGTCAGTTATCGATAATTGTACTAGTAAAATATCCCTTTTCTTTGGGCGTAAAAACCTCCCAATACAATTATCCTTAGCTGGCCTGGACAGTGGATTTATATACATCATACGAGTCAGGGATTGTGATTGATGATTAAATACAAATTTATTTTACACCCAAAAGTTGCGGCATAGCAACAGAGAGCACTGCACGTGCCCTGTAAAATTGCTTATTCTCAAAAAGTTTTCAAATCAGCATTTTGTAGTCGCGTAAATCACGTCCGGTCTTCATTCCCACAGTCGCCAGGCAAAGTCCATGTGCAAAATCAGCAATAAACCCTACCCAAATCTCCACACCATGGCCTACGAGGTGCATCTTACCTGTCGCCTCTAGGCAGTCGTTCATCGCTTCTTCCGTACATCGGAACTAATTGTTCTCTAATAAAGTCTTTCAATTTTATTTGTGATAATATAAATAGTCGTTCAAAATAATTTAGTGCAACCCGTCAAAAATCTCAGGACTACAAGGGTTAGGGCTCCCAGTCCGGGAGTAGGATTAATAAACGAACACCACAAAAAAAATAAAAATGCGCTAATTTGAAATAGTATGGACCGATTCGAAAGTTTTTTTTTATTTTTAATTAAAAATCATTCCGTTCCTAGTTTAAAAATGCTTACTAGGAATCCCTGAATAGTTCATTAAAAAAAAAATTACAAAAATGGTGCATTTTTATGAAAAATATTTCTTTTCTCATTTCTTAACCCCAATATACATTTGCAATGAACTATAGTTACAACCTGGGCATACACAAAAAGAAAATAATTTGTAATTATGCTTTTTCACGTTTCACTCGCCCGGAAATAATCGCTAATAATCTAAAAATGTTGAACCTCGGTATCAGTATTGACAAAACCTTCACCTGCAACATGCATGTAGCCTCATATTTTTAGGATTTTTCGTTGTTGAGATTTTCATGAAAATCTGCACAAAAATCAAGCTGCCTAAACTTTCTGGGCGGATAGTAGTGGATGTCACACTTTTTTGTGAACACGATAACTTAAAGACGGTTGCAGATAAATTGATGGGATTTGGAGGGCTTATTTTCACCACTAATATCTCGAAACTGAACAAAGAATTTTTTTAAATATTTAAAAAAATTTTTTTCAGCACTTTATATTACACCAGAAGTTCGGTTTAGGAACAGTGTCGGGGGTCGCCTACAAATAGCCTTGTTCATAAATCGCGAGTACCGAAACGTCAACAGTCAGGGCCGCTTGAACCGTTTTTTTCTCCCTGCGCGCTGAGAAACTGCTTGGGCCAGCAATTCTAAGAATTCATAAACCGCGCGTTCACGAATTGAGAGTCGGGTGTATTTTAAAATCGGGGTTTTCTTAGTACTACTTTTTCTATTAAGATAATTAAAAAGTGATGCAAAAATAAAAAAATAAAGATTCCTCATTTCGAGGAGAATCGATTGACCTAATCAATATACTGTATTGGAGAGTACGGAAGTTACGATATAACATTGGAAAAATTGGTTTCTTATAGTTAAACTTTTTTATAACCATAATTCAAAGTTAATGCAATAATACAAAAGATTACTTTGTTCAAAACAATTCAATTGACGTATAATATTAATACACTCGATCAAAGTGTAAACAAAGCTATGATCATATTTATTATTTGTAAAATCGATTTTTATAGTAAAAATGTTATCATTCACACAATTTAAAGTTGATGCAAGAATAGACAAGATTCGTTGATTGGAAACGAATTAATTGACCTCTAATATTTATACATTGTATTGAGCAGACATGCCCAACCCGGGGAAATTCCCATCGGGACCACATGTTCCACTTCCACCTTTTATTCCCCTGGAGAACGGGAGTGGTGCTGGCGCGTCCGAGAATCTCTACTCTGTGACGTACGCTGCACCGTGGATACGAAATTTCTGTTGTGGTGCTTGGGGCGACTGACTTTTCGACATAAAATTTTAATAGTAACTAAAGTCTTAATTATTTTATTGCAGTATGTCTTCATTTCTTTTCAATGAATGTAATTGAAAAGAGAAGTTCACAAAGTGTTTCTTTGTTGTACATTATTGAATATTTTAATGTAACCGTTTTTTACATTGTATGTAAAATATACACAAATGTTGGCTGATGCTTTTCGCAGTATAACAATCTATTAACATTGTGCACAACGTAGAAAGGTAAGTTATAGATTTGAAATATAGTTAAAAAATCTACATCCTATTCAGTATCAATAAATTCCGATATGTTTAATTAAATATGTTGAAAGTTTGCAGATGTCAGTTTGCAAGAAGTTTTCGTTTGGATTAGTGCCATTCAAAAAATTCAGTTGTAAATACTTTTAATGTGCAGAAACAAAATTAAAGAATAGTGAACTACATTATTCTTGTCTTGTTTAGAAAAGCATAAGTGGAAGTCACGATGGATTATATATTGGATGGATTATATATTGTTAGACTTTAAAAAGAATCAAAAGTATCAGTCAACCAAAACTGTGATGTTAAAATATTCAATAATGTACAACAAAGAACCACTTTGTGAACTTCTCTTTTCAATTACATTCATTGAAAAGAAATGTAAAC
>CAKNWW010302615.1:813-11561 GCA_932074435.1 Andricus kollari | reverse complement strand
TCTAACGTCATCGATCGCAGAACATGACAGTGCATATTTCTGATAAGTTTTATTACAAAATATCAAAAGCCTCCCATTTTGTGGCGAGTTGAAGTGAAAAAAATTAAAATATTTTGATCAAAGAAAAAAACAGTTTTTCGTAAATAATTCGAAAAATAAAAAAGCAACAACTTTTTTTATGAGGAAAAAAAGATGCGAAATTAAATTTTCACTCATGATATATATTTCAAAAATAAAATTCAATACTTTATTTTCAAGTTCTCAGGCGCCTCCCCACTCCAGCAAAATAATTCTATATCTCCTTTTTGCATCCGGCGCCTCAATTATATCCTTAGTAACTTTTCCAGTAAAGGCAGCCTCTTAAATTACCGCTAGATCCACTTAGAAAAATTCCGTACAAAATAATTGAATGTTCTAATGCCCGTCTAAGAGCCCCTTAGATCCTGTTTAGACGACAATTTTATAATTTTTCGCTTTTCCAGTAAACTTAGTCTTATTAAATTCCCATTAGATCCATTTAGGGAAATTTATTGAAAAATAATTTCGTGTTTTAAGGTCTACTTAGGTTCCGCTTAGGTCCTCTTAGAATTATGCTCCTCCTAAATTCCTATTAGATCCACTTAACGAAATGTTCAAAAAGTAATTTCAGATTATAATTTCCACTTAGGTTCCCCGTAGAACCCATTACTAATATTTCCCGAAATTAACTGCACAACCAGTATCCCCCTAGGAAGATCTTACAAAACATTACGTTCCACGACTCCTCTTTAAATCCACTTAAAACTCTAACTGCAATCTTAGAGGCTTCTAAAGAGATTCTAACGATTCCTAACGGGTATTTTTACCAGGGTTAGGTTATAATAATATCTTATCTCTAGATTTATTTTCTACCTTGAGCCTGTGCCGGCCATGGGCATAATCACGATCTATTGTTTAATTCTGAAAAGCTGGAGAAGGATCCATAACGCCTGATATTTTCCTTCGTCATTGCGCGCTTGCGCGAGAGTGTGGCACCCATTTAACACTAGAAGTACCGGGATTTTCTGCCACCTTTGGTTACCACGAGGGGTCAATTGACCCCTACCTGCGTTGGTTGTATGCTATATTCATACTACATCGTTAATATAAGTCAAGAAGAGTAGTGAGTTCTGAATAAGTAAAACAAAGAAGTAAAAATGCCTACCCTAGCGGAGTCCTACCGACTTCGCTTCTGCTGCTACTGCAACAGCAAGCTAAATCATTTGGTGCCGCTGTACTCCCCGATCCGAGTATACGCCGTAAATTTCAACTTACTGCAAATCGACTGTCCCGAAAAATAAGTCACTAACAAATTTTTTCGTATGCAGAGTGTATCAACTATATTTTACTTCGCTAGAGTGTCATATCTCTATGTATCTTTAAATGGAGATACGACCTGCTAGCGAAGCATAATACAGTTGATTCGATCTGTTTTCGGAAAAATTGGTTAGTGACTTATTGACCCAGCCCGGTACTTCTAGTGTTAATGTATCGGAGAAACGCGGACCTGTCTGACGCAGGATGAGGTGAGCGAAGCTTTTTAACACTAGAAGTACCGGGCTGGGTCAAATGACCCCTTTCGATTTTTTAAGTGGTAAATTTCCGCAGCGGTTGCTTGCAGCTAGATGACGTTTTGCGACTTTTAATTATTTATAAATAGGAGTATTTGACGATTTTTTCGGAAATATTGGATGCGCACTTTAAAAAAAAATTGACTTTTTATAGTCGGTTACCGGCAGGGGTCAATTGACCCCTATATCGTTTTGGCTGGTATTTGATTACTTTTTTCTACTTCGGCGCAGCAGGTCAGATTTATATCGCTTCTATAACGTGCGTGAGATATTTCTAATCTTTAAAAATATTACTGCTGTTCTATTTAACAGGAAATAGATTATATATTGCCTGCTGGACTTTGCATTTATGGTCGGTTCTTCTTCTACTCTGCTTCAAAACATTTTCGGACTATCAGTTCTACTACCGGTGTATAACGTTCTACGTTTATAGTAAAGTGCTAGGAATAACCACATTTCGACTGACCCGAAGAATAAGTCACTAACCAATTTTTCCGAAAACAAATCGAATCAACTGTATTATGCTTCGCTAGCATGTCGTATCTCCATTTAAAAATACATAGAGATATGACACTCTAGCGAAGTAAAATATAGTTGATACACTCTGTATACGAAAAAATTTGTTAGTGACTTATTTTTCGGGACAGTCGATTTGCAGTAAGTTGAAATTTACGGCGTATACTCGGATCGGGGAGTACAGCGGCACCAAATGATTTAGCTTGCTGTTGCAGTAGCAGCAGAAGCGAAGTCGGTAGGACTCCGCTGGGGTAGGCATTTTTACTTCTTTGTTTTACTTTTTCAGAACTCACTACTCTTCTTGACTTATATTAACGATGTAGTATGAATATAGCATACTTCTATCATTAACGTTTGACAACCAACGCAGGTAGGGGTCAATTGACCCCTCGTGGTAACCAAAGGTGGCAGAAAATCCCAGTACTTCTAGTGTTAATCGGAGATTCCTGGATTTTCTAGCCTTATTATTTGATTTTTGTTTGTTTGATTGAAAACGGATATGGTCCCGTTTGAATACACTTTGATTAATGTAAACCAAACAAGAAAATGTTGTTCGAATGCACTTACATTAATATTAATAAACCTTACAATTATAATTTTGAAAAATTACTATTTTTTGAAAATCAATCTGCTTTAGATGAATTCAGGTCTTTTTGATCACAAAAGAAGATCTTATTTCAAAATTTATAGATATTTGCAGATAAAAAGCGAAAAATGAAATTTAATGAAACCTTTCAAAATTCAAATGAGTATCAAATTAAAAAAAAATACAAATATAAAATTGTGCTTTGATTGAAAATGAACATTTGTTGAAATTTCATATTTTTGAGTAGAAAGTTCTATTGTTTTGTATAGAAATTTTTTCCTTTTTGTCTTGGAAATTCAACAGTTTGGTAGAAAATTCAACAATTTAGTAGAAATTCAACTATTTTGTAGAAGATTCGTTGTTTTTTTATTGAAATATAAACTATTCTTTTCTTTACGTTTATTAACTACTTGGTTCAAAATTAATGCACTTTGTTGAGAATTTATCTTTTATAGTAGAAAATTAATCTTCGTGATTGAAAATTCGTCTTTATTAACTGAGAAATCTTTCTTTGTACTAAAATATCAACCATTACATTTTTTTGTATAAATACAAATTGCGCAATATCACAGAGAGACCAATTTTGCACAATATCACACAATATCACACACAAACAAATTTTAATGCATTTTTAAAAATAACTTCAGCTGATCTCTTGAATAACTAATTAGAAATATAAGAAAAATAAACAAGTTTTCATTAAAACAAGATTTTCTGGATCTTGCAATAAATTAATTGCAATATCGTTAGCCGCTTGTGCGTCAGGCGTAGAAAATTGTAATTTGTTTTCCTTCTTGATGCATGTTTTTTCAGTATTATACAGTGTTCGCTGCTGACTGATGTTCTTGTTGCTGGGAACTAAAGGGGTGGTAGGATTCAGATTCGTCCCTTCAAAGCTCTGAAGAGCTGCTAATGTCGGTCGAACTGGAGCCATACAATTTTTTAGCGCTTCAAATTGCTCAATAGTCTGGATTTCGTTAACAAATTGCCACATATAGAACATAAATTTTTCCTTCTCATCGTCCAATGATTTTGCCTTCTTCTTTGTCGATAAAACTCCAAGAAGTCTGGATTCTTCCTGCTCTTTTGCCCCTGAAGAATCATCGATGACCAACATATTCCCACCTAAAATAAAAAATAAATAAATTAGTAACAGGTATGGACATTTATAAAAATTTTCAAAAAGTAAAGGAGCATATAAACAAAACACAAAGGATATTTACCGTGATCTTCGTTCGTAGATGCTCTGTCAATTTCAGTGTTAATCAAATTCCTCAAATATCTGCATACTAAATGAATATGCTTGCATATATTCCATTTAATGCATGCATCAACACACGTACAGGAGTATTGATGAATGCAGCTTTCGCAATCAGCACAAATCAGTCTACAATCACACTTGAGTAGTCTTCTTTTAATTACGTAGATTTCCTGGCTAGATGAGGATGGTACACTCCACCCCATTTCGTTTTCCGTAATAATATGGACATCTAAGCTGTCACTTGTTCGATGCCTTGACCTAATGCCTTTTATTATTGTACATATTTTGCCCCTATGCAAAACAATCAGTCGATCAAATAATTTGTCGCGGACAAATTTCATTAGGGCATTAATAGCCTTGTCAAGTCGTTTGACCACTTTTCCCTCCAAATATAAGTATTTAATTGTTCGATGCATCCGTTCGATTTGCATATTTGTATTGAGTCCACAATTTAATCTGTAGCAGTAAGCCCAAACTTTGGCGTTCTTCACGTAATAAACTTTGAAGTAATCTCCAAATTCTGCTGCACTTGGATCAGCTGCTAAACCCTTTACAAAATTGTCCACCATAATTAGAAATGCAGATTCATCTCTTTCTTGCATTAATGTTCTCAACTGTTTGTACACGATAACCTGTCAACAAAATCGTACATACATTTATTGTATTCAAATTGAAATTGAAATTCAAATCAATTGCATTATATATATGAGCAATTCCATGTCAAAAACATCTGAAGAATTTAAGCTATTGTTATTAATTTAGATGGAAATTCTAGTATCCGTTGTTCAAGGTGTTGAAAGAAAAACTTTTAAATAATTTTTGAAAAATAAAAAAACTTAGGAGGTATTCAAAATTGCAAATTTTTTTCCTTTTTTCCTTAAACTTTCATAACTTTGGTGATTTTAATTATATTAAGGTCTATATTTTTAAATTATTCGTAATAGGACGCAGTTTTAAATAAATATTTTTGGAACAAAAAAATGTCAAGAACTTCTTGCATTTTCAAAAACTAACTTACCAGAAAAATTAAATAATATCAAGGTCTTTTCCAAGTTTTCCAGGTCTGCTTTTCTTACATCGAATAATAAAATAACCGTTTGTTATAGATGTAGAAAATGAGCCATTTCATTTTTTTTGCCAACAAATTTTAAAGAAAGCAGAATTATGAATTTGACCTTACGATATAAAGAAATAATACATAAAAATTAAATAAATTCAATTGATGTTTCAAAAGTATAATATCAGATAATTCTAATATATTGGGATACAACTTACCTTAATATCGCAGGTTCCATTACTCACGACCATGCATTATAAAATGCCGGGGCCATATCTGACATGAAGACATTTGGTTTCAGGGAGCATCCTAATTTATCTTTGATGCAGGAGAAAAATATTTTCATGATTTCCACGTCTGAATGGTTTGATATCAGGAACCCACAAGGAAATCCTTCTCGCATGTCATCTAATACGAGTACGGTGTTGCACTCGAATCCATATGCGTTCATACCGTGGATTCCATCGAAGCAAATGCAGTCGTTCCCATATTGCAAGATCATGTCCCTTTGACCTTCGTTCATTATAATTAAGGCGTAATCCTCCTTGCGTAATGTGGATATCTTTCGCACTTTACATCTTGAGGTTTGTAATATAAGACGCTATTTGTCTCCTACATTTGCTTCACCCATGCCTCGACGCTTGTCGCATCATTTGAATGTCGAACGGATTCACTATTTAAGTTAAAGAAATGCTCATTGACGATTTCCGAAAATGGAACCTTTGCAGCTATTTTTGCTGCTAGCCTTTTCTTCTTTAATTCTGAAAGCTGCAAATGTCCCAGATCCGTATTGTGCCCTGCATGAGTCGTAACAAACTTAACCTTTATGGGTACCGTCTTTCAGTACCATGACATTCATCTCTGCAGGACACATTCCATCAATTTTTCTTCTCCCTAGAGTTTTTAGATGTCTTTTACCTGTAACATACAAATACAAATTACTATCATTATTATTTTTGTACTGAGATCACAATTATTTTTGTATTCTTATATCCAATACACACCTTCTCCTTTAGGCACATAAAAACCAGAGCGATGTCATGCATAGGTCGTTCTCACCCAATCATTCGTATATTTTGATCCATGGGTACTAATGAATTTTGACTCAATTTCAAATTCAGTTTTTATTTTCCATTGGGAAAATTCATTGGCATCATCAAAACTTAATTCCTCAAAAGTGACGGCGACATCATGCCTTTCCTTCAAATGCTCATATAATTCATCTTTAGATGAAAAATTTTCTTCGCATATACTAAAAATAATTTTTCTTTCTCCTTTACCTCTTCCATGAGTTTTTAAATGAGCTTTAAAATTTCGTAAATCCGGAAAACGCTTATTGCATACATCGCATGTATTGTATGTTTTTTTCTTAATTAGGTTATCAATTTCATCTGAAATAATATGAATCCACTATTAGATTATAAGTTACAAAGACGGAGCAATGAGATTAATTTTTATTTGCAACAATGTATACTTACTATTCGATTATAATTTGCCAATTGTGAAAAAAATAGATAGGGCGTTTTTTAACAAAACAGTTGGACAGCTTGTGAAATTTCAAGTCTAGTGGTACCCAAAAAATATTTTTTTGACTTTCTGGAAATAATACAGCACGTAAGAAGTTTAAAAACAAAATTCCAGATTTTCTCAAATTGTCTATTTCAACTTCAACTTTTAGCACGACCGAGGGAAATTTTTTTAAAAACCTGAAAATTATACGACATCGAGCCTGTAATCTTATCTTTAATTTAAGCCAAGAAAAATTAAAAAATCTTAATGGGTACCCGTGATATGATTAAAAATGTTCAATCATATTTGAGCTAAATTGTACCATAATTGTGAGCAATTGAGCTCAAATTCGGTCCATGGTGTCAAACCAATACATTATCCCAGTCAAATTGATGACCAGTTTGAACCTGATGTTTTGCAATAACTTTATGATTCTTAGGATTGTGTCTAAAATTATCGTGATGTTCTTTAGTTCTAGTGGAAAGTAATCTACCTGTCTCACGTACATCAAATTAAACACAATTTAAACAAACAATTTTATATACTACCTTACTAAGCTGAAAAAAGTTAAGAGAATCTTTACCTAGTTTCATGAACTTATCAAGTTTAGAATCAATCCTAAATGTTGGTTTAATGTTGAATTGACTAAAAATTCTTTCAACTTCAAAAGACTAACTACCATGAAAAGGTACAGAAACAATAGTTTAAAATCTAAATTATCATCTAGACGTGAATTAATTTGTTGTGGTGAAAGACCTTTAAGGTTTTTTACTTTATCATCAATGTGTGTTTGAACAAACTCTTGTGGATAATTATTAGGAAACAAAATATTGTTTATAAAATCAATATTAGAGTTGTGAAAAGATTCATGTGATAATTTAAACGATGTATCTACGAGATTTTTTATAATGGCTATTTTATGCTGTATAGGATGGTTAGAAAAAAAGTTAATATATCTGCTTGAATAAGTATATTTTCTGTACCAATCCGTGATAATAGTGCCATCATTGGTTTTAATAACTTTAACGTTTAAAAAGGAAATGGACTTGTTAGTTTCTATTTCGTGTGTAAATTTAAGCCTCGGATGGAAATAATTAAATTGGTGTAAAGCATAATCTAACTTATCCTTAGGTAAAATAATAAGAGTGTCATCTACATAACGAAAATATGTGTGAATGGTAAAATCTAAATTTTTCATAACTATTGACTCTAAATCTTGCATAACAAGGTCAGCTAAAACAGGTGAAATGGGAGAACCCATTGGAGTCCCATATACTTGTCGGTAAAAATTATTAATTAATTGAAAAACTGTTTTATTCATTAAAAACTTTATTCCATTTTCAAATTCAGTCAAAGGTAAACCTGTAAAATTTTGAATGTGAATCCATCAACTTAAAATGCTTTTCATCAGTAAATCAATAGGAATATTAGTGAATAAAGATGATACATCCAATGAAACCATAATATGATCAGGAGGAACTGTTCTTTTAACTATAACGTTTTTAAACTCGAAAGAATTTTTAACTTGACTTTCCAGTACCAATAAAGCTGCTTCAAGAATATTATTAAATAACTTAGCCATTTTGTAAGTGGGAATATTAATTAAGGGGGTATTTCTATTTGACCGAGCTTTTTTCAGACGTTTGTCAAAAATGCATAAAAAATACAATTGTTAATATTTTTGAATGGAAGTTTTTTTATATTTTTAGGCAGATCTTAAAATAAATAAAAAAATACATGGTGTTCAATTAAAAAGGAAATAATAAGGGGCGTTGTAGTATTTCAAAAAATGTGTCCCGGAAACGACACCCTCACTTGGCTGACATGATTCAGCTGCTCCAGGTCATCGGAAACAAAAAAATCAAACAGAATTAAAAAAAATACGAGTACGGCTATAGCCGGGACGAAAACAAATTAAAAAGATTAAAAATTGACAAAATGGCACCCATTTGAAATTTGGTTTGCGAATTTTGACCTTTTTTGGGGTAGTTTTTACTTGCTAAAAATTCAAAAATCATTATTTTTTATTTATTTTAGTTCGGGCTACAGCCAAACATCTGCTAAATATATCCTCCAAATTTGAGCTCAATCGGTCTCGTACTTTTGATGGAATCATGTCAGCCATTTCAGAAAATCGTGTTTTGCGAAAAACGCAACTAATAAAAAGTTAACTAATAGGAAGGAACTCAACCACAGCCAGTCATATTAGATAAGTGAGCGCGCGCGAATGAAGTATATTTGAAATGAGGAAGGAAAACCTTTTTGAGGCGAACGACGAAGGAATAGTAAGGAGTGGTATCACCCTATGCGTTTGGTGAGCAGAGGTGGGACGAGCGACGTCCAAGAATTCGTTAATGTTTGCCACGGCTGAAAATGTCGTGTCAGTGCCGCGCACATGCGCAGAACTGTTTTCGCAGTCACGTGTTATACCCACTCCCCTGTGTTATATTTTTACATTTCGATGCATACGTAGGTTATGTCCGTATGTATTTTTATTTTGTTGCGTGTATATCACGTTCCTGAATTAAAAACGAGAAGGAAAATGGCATCAAAAATACGAAAAGGATCTAGAAAGTTTAAGTACTACAATACAATTATTATAATGATTTATGGATTACGTAAGTAAGGAATAAAGTTAATTTCAGTGAAGAAATTTTCAAAACACAAGTTCAAAACTTTCAACGCGTGTTGACATCGTTGACATGGCAACCGCCAATGCGCATGTGCGTGATTCTGACACGAAGTTTTCGGCCTTGGCAAGCATTAAGGAATTCTTGGACGTTGTTCGTCCCACTCCCGACTTACAGGGATACCACTCCTTACTATTGCTTCGTGAGGCGAACAATGACTATTATACGCATTTATGGCCTGCCTGCCCTCCACAGCGTGCGACTGAGTACTCTCCGCTCTGCGCAGTTGACCCTGCTGCAGTTCCGTTAAAAGGTCCGAACCAAACAAATCCCTTTGCGTAAAAATTCCACATACTATATGTTATCAAAAAATAAAAAAAAAATAAAAATTTGATTTTTTGTTCAGGTCAAATAGAAATACCCCCTTGAAGAAACAGCAGGTCGTAATGGACAATTTGGTTTGTGAATTGTAGGTAAACCATATATTCTAGGGATGTTAGTGTCATCAGTTAGTATTATACATTTCTTTATTAAGAACAGCAGTGATGTTACCTTTGTCTGCATGTGTAATTAAAAGTTGTTTATTAGATTTAATAAAACATTGTGTTTTTTTTGATAATTTGTGCAAAAAACCTGTCAGACTGTGAAATTTTATTATTCTGTAAAAAATGTTGTGCCGAATTAAGAACTCTGTGCCTAAGCATATCCCGATAATCTACATTTTCAATCAATCTAATATTACACTCAACATGTTTAACTATATCAAAAACTATATTACTATTAGTTAAAAAGGATGAACTACATTTACTTCCTAATCTTAGAACATCATTAACTTCAACTGGAATTTTTTTATCACTTAAATTAACGATCCAAGGATCATTATGACTTGCATTGATTATGTCTTTGTGTTTATTGATGTTTAAGGTTGTATGCAAGTCCCATCCCTGTACAAATAGTAGAGTCCCGCGGGGCGCCGTCGAGCCATGCTATGTTGAAAAAATTTCACGGGCCCGCATGGTGAAATTTTCAGTGCGCAACTGGCTTAGAATTCGTAGTATGTGTGTATACGTACAGTCACCACTGCTATGCCAACGGCAGATTCGCAGATCGCGCAACGTCGCAATTTCACGTACGCTTCCAAGCTGGTTGTGCGTGAGAGAGTGTGTGCCGAGTGCGTACAGCAGACAAGCTGGTGAGAGGTAATAGTGTTGCCGGGTCGCAATACTGTTACGTTTATCCGTTTGAAAGTGACTAGAATTTCAATGCTTTTCATTATATTATCTATGAAACTACGCGGTGGAAAAATTGAATGTGTTTTCTGAAAATTTATGTTTTCAAGCTGCACAAATACTGACATTTTTAAAATTTCTGTACCAGAGCGTTTAATTACTACAAATTAAATTGTGGAGATTGCCTATGCTTTGACGACGAATTGCGTGTTAAAGTAGTCAACTTTGACATAAATTATCTCCGCATCGGTACGGTTGAAAATTTTGACATTAATTTTGCATACAAATAATCATTCTATTTGAATATAGCTCTTTAAAAAAAAAAATCTACCAGAGATCGATTTTTTTACATACAACCTTAATCGTTCATG
>CAKNWW010302554.1:2638-13724 GCA_932074435.1 Andricus kollari | reverse complement strand
CGAATTTTGTTTCAAACACATGAATTGTCTTCCAGAAAGTATAAAAAAATACATATGCAGGAACAATTACACTTACTTGTCTGTAGGAAATTCCAATCTATGCTCGATCACTTCCAAAACATTCAGAGCACCTCGCTTCGAAAGCCTCAATCTTCTCACAAAATCAATATCATCCAGATCCGTGAAGTGATCAAACCGTAAACGAATAAATCTTAATCTTTTCGCCGCGGGTGGCTCTTCCTCGTCATCGCTATCGAATATTAAATTATAAGCAAATTGTTGTAAATCCATTATTACGCACGAAGTTTGGATGTGCGAACGAGGTTAGGGTGTCTCCGTCAACGAGCTAACCGCGCGAACAGTGGCCGGTTAAGTTTAACTCTCCGGTATCGGATTTAACTGTCCGTCAGTGCGTGGTGAAAGGCAGCGTTGAGCTAACGGCCAGTTAAATTTCGTAACGGCCGGTTAGGGGTTTGGTGAAAGACGCCCTTAATCGGCCATTTTTGGCCGGTTAGCGACTTAACCAGCGATTAACCGGGCTCAACGTAACCTCAAAGTTTGGTTAACGTGCAGTGCGACAGTATATATGGCTCAAAATGAAATATGTTCTCAAAATATTATTTTTCCTTTTCTTTTCGCTTTAGGAAACACCGCTTCACTTAATTAATTTGATTAATGTTATTTTGGAGACGCTTCAGCAAAGCAAGTAAACAACGCGTAATTTGTGACGTCAGAGTACTATTTATTTCGTTTGGCATGCCAGAGATGGCGCGCGAACACAAGTTTCGTAACTCAGCCAATCAAAATCGCCGTTACAACAAAAATACGCAAAAACTAGACTTTATTGCGAACAGGGTATACGGTTAGTTAACCATAGGTTAAAAATTCATCGTGGAACGTTTTGCAAGTTAATTACGATTAAGTCGTTGATTAAAAAATAATCATGATTAGTTAACCATGGATTTAATCAGAGATGGTGGAATCGGCCCTTAGTATCAAAACACATCCAGAAAAAGACATTGTTTAAACAATTTTGGGTTAGTAGTAGGGCTAGGGGGGTTCCACTTCACTTCCCAACAGATGGCGCCACCGTCGCTAGTTACAGGCACCAACAGATGGCGCCACTGACAAAGGGAGGGTTCTGTTCGGTGCTAAGTTACCGACAGTCGGTAAAAACTGTGAGGTCGGTAATGCAAATACCTGCTATGATAGCATTGTACAATCGGTCGGTAAACAGGCGGTCGGTAATTTTTTATTGTATCATTTTAGCATCGGTTGGTAAAGTAGGGAGCAATGTTATCATCAGTCGGTAAAACAGGGAGGTCGGTAAGTTTTTATATTGTCATTTTAGCCTATGTCGGTGAGGTAGGGAACACTGTTACCATCAGCCGGCAAAACAGGTAGGTCGGTAATTTTTATATTATCATTTTGCCATCGGTCGGTAAGGAAGGGCACAATATTGCCCCTATTGGTAAAACAGGTAACTCGGTAATTTTTTATATCATCATTTTAGAATACGTCGGTAAGGTAGGGAACAATGTTACTATCAGTCGGTAAAACAGGGAGGTCGATACTTTTTCATATTATCATTTTACTATAGGTCGGTAAGGTAAGGAACAATATTACGATCAGTCGGTAAAACAAGTAAGTCGGTAACTTTTTATATTATAATTTTACCATAGGTCGGTAAAACAGGAGTCATCGATAGTTCACATTCCCAGCTATAGATCGAGCCTCCGTATACGCTCAGAACGTTACCGAAAAAACGCTGTGTCACTCCAATGCTAACTTGGATTCCCCCAACGTCCACAGGTATTCCCCGCAAGTGTCATGCGCCTACTTTATACGCAGGAGTTCCCTATTTCTATAAGTGCCATGCTGAGATTACCTAGTCATTTTTTATCATTCTTACGGACTAAGATATAACTATATAGCTACTTATCTTAACATCTCAATGATCTAAAATATATATAAAACGATAAGAATCTGTATACATATTTTAATGATAAAACAAATAATGTATAAACTATTTAATTATACGTAAAAAGAATGTCCTACAACATTAAAGATGTGGGATTCCCACAGTATCTGCAAGTGGGGATCCCCCTAACACCACGCCGAGATTCCCTGCACTGAGACACCGGTGTCTAACGTCAATCGGAACTCTCTTTCTACCATGTGAGATAAACAACGAGATGCATGAGAATTCGAAACGAGGGTTTCAAAACGTCTCTCTTTCTATCGTGTGAGTTAGACACAGAGAGTCCGATGATGTTCGAAGAACAATTCATTCTTATCGTTTTTCGAAACTAAGAGATCCAATCGAAATAGAGGAAGAAGATATCAGTGATCTAACCTCTAGGTTGAACTCTGCGCATGCGCATTCTAATACTGTAGCTTGAATCAGCTTACATTTGATCAATTTGAATTTCGCGCACTCAGACTATATGGCTATTGTGAAGGAATTAATTCATAAAAACAAATCAATTTTTTAAAAAAAGTGAGGTCTAGTGCATGTCAGCCATCTTGGAAAGTACCTAACTCGGTTTTCAATGTGTTATATATCAAAAACTTGAGTATTATGCGTAACTGGCAAACCCTGTGGTGCACGCATCAGTGTTATCGCTCAGTGCATGGTCAATTGCGCATGCGCAGTATGAAGTTTCTGCCGTAATCATAAGTTACTGATTAAGGTTATTTAAAAATTAATAAAGAATAAATATAAACTGAAAGAATAACTTATAACTAATGTAACTAAGTTAAAAATAATTAAACCAAGATACAACTAATTAAATTAAGTGAAAAATCATTAGACTGAGAAAAAACTAATTTAGGTACAAATAATTAATAAATTGAATGATAAACTAATTAATGTATTTAATTGTTCTAACAGGATAGGGAATGAGGATTAAATACACATAGTTTTATTCGTTTAATCTAAATTTTTATTCAACAACAATCTTGAAATATTTGTAATACATCACATGGCCAACGGCCATACCACGCTGGAAGCACCAGTTCCCGTTAGATCACTGAAGTTAAGCAGTGTTGGGCGCGGTTAGTACTTGGATGGGTGACCGTCTGATACTACTGCGTTGCTGTTGGCGGTCGTGGGTATGGTGAGCCCACACTTGTAGTTATTTACTACAAGAAACTATCCACCTAAAAAACACTACCCGATTCGGGTAGTGTCACGCTTACCCCTAGAGGCTCGCCGAAAGGGAAATAGCTTAATGATATACATACATTCATTATAACAAATGTTAACCTAGATTTATAAAAGTATTCACTAATATATTACATGTTTTTGAAGCAATTTATTTAGAATACAATATACAACGTTCAAGATAGGATAGCTCCTCCTCCTCCCTCTCTTCCTCCTCCTCCTGCTCCTCCTGCTCATTCTCCTCCTCCTCATCTATCTCTTTAATCTCTTGTTCATCTATCTCTTCATCCATCTTATTATCATTTAGCTTATCTTCTTTATTCTCTTCACTATATATCTCATGCTTTTCTGTAACATTCTCGTCCTTGTCTTTCACCACATGTTTATCATTTGGTTAGCATTGGAGTGACAGCGTTTTTTCGGTAACGTTCTGAGCATATACGGATACATGCATTACATCATGCTGATATGAGTGTTGGATAAAAGTACTGAGTGACGTCATCAGTTATTTACACGCGATTGGTAAGGTAGGCTCCAAATGTAGCGACGGAGGCTTGATCTATAGCTGGGAACGTGAACTATCGATGCCCCCTGGTTTACCGACCTATGGTAAAATGATAATATAAAACGTTACCGACTTACCTGTTTTACTGACTGATGGTAATATTGTTCCTTACCTTACCGACCTATAGTAAAATGATAATATAAAGAAGTAATGACCTCCCTGCTTTACCGACTGATGGTAACAGTGTTCCCTACCTTAACGACGTATGCTAAAATGATCATATAAAAAATTACCGACTTACCTGTTTTACCGACTGAGGACAACATTGTTCCCTAACTTACTGACCGATGGCAAAATGATAATATAAAAATTACCGGCCTACCTGTTTTGCCGACTGATAGTAGCATTATTCCCTACCTTACCGACATATGCTAAAATAATAATATAAAAAATGACCGTCCTCCCTGTTTTACCCATTGATGATAACATTGCTCCCTACTTTACTAACCGATGCTAAGATAAGAAAATAAAAAATTACCGGCCCCCTGTATTACCGACTGATGGTAAAATAGTTCCCTACCTTACCGACATGTGCTAAAATGGCGATATAAAAATTATCGACTCACCTATTTTACCGACTGCTGGTACTAAACTGTTTTGCCGATCAATTGTCACTTAGCACGGAACCGAACCTTAAAATGTTAACATAGCAGGAATATTAATTGCCAACCTCACTGTTTTACGTATTTAGCATGGAACAGAAAATTAAAATTACCGACCTCTCTGTTTACCGACCGATGGTACAATTCTATCATAGCAGGTATCTGCATTACCGACCTCACTGTTTTTACCGACTGCCGGTAACTTAGCACGGAACAGAACCCTCCCTTTGTCAGTGGCGCCATCTGTTGGTGTCTGTAACTAGCGACGGTGGCGCCATCTGTTGGGAAGTTAGGTGGCATCCCCCTAGCCGTACTACTTGGGTTACCAATATGTCTAAAATATTATATCAATTTATTTTTATTTTCAGGTAGAGAAAAAGGCATCACGGTCATAATATCAGAAGACACCTTAGATTAATCTCAGCTTTAACTTAGTTTATCCTCAAAGGTAACTTGTTAATTTTCTAATTGAGAAAAATAATTTTTACTCAGTTTACATTGATATATTTTTTCGAGGAGGTAGACTGAACAGCTGTTGAGTGTACGCCAGATTGTTATCTTTTAAAGAATTTAAAGTATTTCAAAGGATTAAAAAAATTACAGAATATTTCAAAAGATTTCAAAAGATGTCACAAAGGCTTATAAACCAGAGTTTAAAAGTGGTCAACCTCTCGTATTTTTCCTTATCACTGTTACATCTTTAAATTTATTTATTTTTTTTTTAATTATAATTTTCCTAATGTGTATCAAATTATAAATCGAATTATTTCAATCCATGAGAATGAGAACTTGATAAAGACCATATGAGGTTGGTCTTTGTTACAATACAATAACGTATTCGAGGTGCTAACTTAAAGTGGTTCTTATTCAGTTATCATGCTCATGTCTTCATTTCGATTTGAATTAATTTTGAATCATTTAGTATCAAGTCACATCTAGAAAAGATACATTCTTTAACAATTTTGAGTTACTAATATCTCTGAAACAGAGCTTCAGCACGTTTCGCAACAGTCTTTTCAAAATGAACGCGAAGCGCTTACCTAACAACTGCATATACAAGACGCAGACGAAGAGGAAGAAGTGACATTTAGACCAACCGCGGAAAGCAGGCACCCGCTAAGAGATGATGGGAATTTTAGGACACGGAGGAACATTAACGTCCGAATTCCTTTTGAGCCTAAAGATTTGGCTGAAATGGATACCTCCCTTCATGAGGATGTTTCGGAGGAGTCTGACCTCTAGACCATCAATTGTTCAGATTGTAGTGCGGCGAGAGCTTTGGCTATTTTAAATCAAAGGCTAAAACCGACGATGGATAACATCTAGTAGGCCGTTCACGGAAAGGTCCGAAAGTTCGTCCGCAAACTGAGGATCTAACTGAGGATCTACCATCACACACTGAACAAGTCAAAGCTGCTGACAATCAAGCAGCACTTTATTAAAATAATATAGATGTTATCTGACACAAGGAGGAGAATACAGAAGAGAGAGATGTGTGTCAGGGGGAATCAACAATTTGTCGATGACCCATTGCGCCTCATCAGCGATATCCCTGTTTCTATAAAAAATCCATCTAAGCCCGGCGAGGTAGAGATATCTTGGAGAGAGGTATACCAAATCCCGAAAACACTGGAATTGAAGGAAAACTCTAAAAATATCACCCACTCCAACGAGCTTTGCGTCAACGTCATAACGTCTGAGGAGGAATGCCCATCAATCATTGCCGAAGAAGTGAACAAAGCGCTAAGAAGCACGAAGAACTTTTCCGCTGCAGGAACTGATAATATCAAGAACTTCTGGTGGAAGAATTTTACTTCTACGCACCAGCATCTGGTCCACATGCTCACCACATATGTAAAGTCGGAGACGTCCATTCCGCAGTGGCTGGTGTTAGGACGCACTATACTCCTACCGGAAAAGGCGACTTATCCAACCCAGAGAACTACAGCCCAATAACTTGTTTGAAGACGCTGTATAAAATGTGTACAGTTATCCTAAACGACAGAATTGTTCGAAAAATTGAGCCTGCGTGGAGAGAGATGTATGAACAACGTGGCTCGAAGAAAAGTATATCAGGCTACCGAGAGAACCTGCTAATTGACAGGAGCGTATGCTGGTGGACAGCAGTCCACCAGCGCTCCTTGTCGATGGCCTGGATTGAATACCGGAAAGCTTTCGATTTAACCTATCATAGACTTATCATCTGTCGGTTGGAAAGCTTGGAGGTTCATCGACACATAGCGAGATACATAGAGAGATGCATGCCTCTTTGGAAAACTAGATTTACTATCTCATCCGGACACTATCGTGTAACAACGAACAGTGTTATCTTTCAGATGGGTGGTTTCAGGGCGATACTATGAGGCCTCTGCTCCTTTACATCACACGTCTGCCCCTATCTCTCACACTGTACAAGTTTTCAGGGTACCTCTGCGGCTTTAAATATCGTCGCTGAGTACACAAGAGAGATTGGTATGGACTTTAAATTGGACAAGTGTGCCAAGATTAATCTGAAGCGAGGATGGATTACTGGCGTTCCCGGGAACCCTGAGCTGGTGGATGTAAGTGTTATTAAATATATTGACAATGGAGATACATTCCTAGGACTCAGGACGTAACATCAGTGAAGGAGTCTATCCTAAGCAAATACAAGCGTCTTCTTCGACAGATTTGGTTTTCTAATCGGTCGTCGTTGAACAAGGTATATGCGACTAACTTCCTTGCCGTCCCGGTTCTACTCAACTCGTTTGGAATGGTTCAATGGAGAAAGAACGAGCTTACGGCCCTTGATATCGCCATGCGTAAGATCATGCATATGCAGAAGAGCTCACATATCAATTCGTCCGTTCCGCGATTATACATCCCACGCCGTTAAGTGGGCGTGGACTTCTGAATCTCCAATATCTTCATAACCTAATTGTTCTGGGTGCAGCTTACATCGTTGCATATGGACGACATCCTCTCCTAAAAATTGTCAGGAAACACGAGATGATTGGCAAGGGAGCGTTCCTTTACAAAGCCGTGGAGCAGGCAGCATTATGTGCATTAAAGTGCATAAAGTGCATTACGCCATCTAGATGCCTCACTTCTAAAAGCCCAAATATAGAAAGCAGAAGTTGAAAAATTCCGTGAACAGCTACTCGACAAGAAAATGCACAGAAGTTTTCAAAGCAATGTAGAAGATCAGTCCTAGTCGAAGGAACAAACTGTTGCCATCCTCAAATCATCAGATCTTACTTCAGGTACAGAGGGTTTAATTTTCTCATGCTAGGACGCTGTCATTTCCACCTTATTATACCTTGACCGGCTTTTACGTCAAGAAGTTACCAGCGGTAGGTGCAGAACGTATCATGCACACACTGAGTACCTTCAACACATACTATCCAGATATCCCACCCACGCAGGAACGACGTATATCTATAGATATAATGCGGCCCTAAGAGTGCTTTAATATCATCTTTGTCGCTCTTACGGTGTTGGCTGCGACCCTGCCCTGCCGAACGCTCCAAGGAAGATAGAGTCAATTGTCCAAAACGAGAAGTGCCCAATTTTCTGGAACTACGATTTTCCGAAAGTGTCTCCGTTGCACACTCGAGCCTGACATTATTCTCCAAGACTTCGAGAAACGAACTATATTCGTGATAGAATTCTCGGCTCCGTCCGAATGCACCATCACTGCCAAGGAGAAAGAAAAGGAGGGAAGGTATCAAGACCTTAAAAGGGAGCTGCAGCGTTTGTACTCAAAATATGCGGTTAAAGTAATTGACTTTGTGGTCGGTGCTCTCGAAGTGGAGGTGCGAAACTATTACTGGTTCTTAACTTCAAAGCCATGCCTGCGTGCAAAAAACGTGCCAAGCTACTTGCGAGATGTATTCAGAAAGCTGTCATCCTGGGGTCGCTCCGTGTCTTCAAGAAACACGAGGGTTTCCCTGGCCTGTCATTGTGATTTCGTCGTGCCCTGTGGCCACCCATCTCTCGATCGCGGTTCTACTGTTAGCCGGTGTCATTTCCGTAGATGGCAGCTCCCAGTGGGACTATATATATACATAATATTATACAATTCTAAAATATCAATTTTGGGTTTTCGATGGAAACACATATTTCAGTCTATGCTCCATATGGGGATATTATACTTATATTCCGGAAGTTAATAATAATCGGAACTGGCTGAACTGAATGCTTGAAGAAAAAAGACGACACGTGCGCTTATGGCACTCGCTAACTGTAAATGTGTTTTTCTCGATATGCAGTTTTTCCAAGTTCCAGCTTTAAAAGTGCCTCTTTTTCAACCTACTATCGGCCAGAAAATTCGAATCCTCTGGCTTTGACGTCAAAAAAGTAAGTGAAGAAAAAAGGGTAGCTCAATGAATGAATGAATGAATGAATGTTAATTTTAGAGGTCAAAGTATTGTACGTTAATGGACTTGAAACTAGTGTGCCAGAACTTTTTTATGGCTTACAGATCTAAAAATCTCATAAAATGTAAAGAAATATGACAGGGTTTAACGACTGTGAACATTAGAGCATAGCTTTTCATTGAAAAAATTATCAGAAAAATCTTACATATTCAAAAACAAGCAAATACTTTGAAAAATTGCAAATAATTATAGATAATTCAAATAAAAGCCTCAAATTTAAATCACTTCATTAACTTTATAGAACTGAAGATAATATGGTTGTATGTTCATGTTAAAAAGAAAAATTTATAATATTTGGAAAATTTTCCAACGCCAATTGGTTGAGAAATATCTAAAGTACCTTATGAATTTGCCAGATTTTTTCAATTATTTTTTCAATGAAAAGCTATGTCCTAAAGTTGACTTTCATTCAAAACTGTCCAATTTTAATACTTTTTATGAGACTGTTAGGTCTGTAAGTACCGGTTTTTGAAAAATACTTGGGTTCAACGTAGAATATCTAGAATCAATGAAGCAACTATCCAGAAAAGTTTTCAGATAGCTTAGAAATCGTTTTAAAATTTATTGAATTTGTTATAAACAAATAAATAAGTGATAATGGATCTTGGGAAATGGCAGTGATTCGTGAATTGATTTACACAGAATTTGAAAACTTTGTAAACAAAAACCGTTTTTTAATTGAATTTATGAAATATAATAAATAACTTCTTATTTTATAAACAAATTTTATAAACAATTATCCGTAGCAGGTAGTTATATTGAAATAAATCAAGTCATTTCTATTAAATCGGTCAAAAATTATACAAAAATGTCACAAAATTATCAGATTTGTTATTCTAATAAGAACTGATGATTGTTTAAACAAATTTAATTAACGAATGCACTGTCTGGCTATTTTTAGAGGTAAAAACTTGCTTTTTTCAACGTTATAAAGTGTAAATAACTAATTTCTGAACTTTTAGGGAGCTTATATGACAATCAACAATTTTCATGGCTATCAACAATTGTTTACACAAATTTTTATCACCTTACGGATTTTTTAAGAAAAAAATTGCGTTTCTTTAGGGTATTATAAGACTGTTATTTAGTAGTGGCTCAGTGCTATAGGTCGATAACAATTGATAATTTTTTAAATAAAATTAATTAACAAATGCATTTTTCGGATATTTCTAACGGTAAAATTTTTTTTTTCTACGTAACCAACAGTTTACGGTTACGTTAGTTTTAAATATCCCCAAAAAACACGGAATTTTTTGTTTCCAAATATATGAAAGGACAAAAATTTGTCTATAAAATTATTAATGACAATAACAATAGTAGATCGTTATCGAGTTTTCTAAAAAAAAGTTTAAAAATTAGTAATGAAGAGTTGATTACGATGAAAACCCCCCAATTTTTTACCTTTAGAAATAGCCGAAAAATGCATTTGTTAATTAATTTTGTTAAAAAAATTATCAATTGTTATCGACCGATAGCATTGAGCCATTACCAAATAACAGTCTGCTATTACCTTCAAGAAACGCATTTTTTTCTTCAAAAATGCATAAGGTGATAAAATTGTGTTTTAACAATTGTTGTTAACAATAAACATTGTCGATTAGAATATAAGCTCCCTTAAAGTTTAGAAATTAGTTACTTACACTTCATTACGTTAAAACAACCAAGTTTTTACCTATAAAGGACAGTGCATTTGTTAATTTAATTTGTTTAAATAATCATCAGTTGTTATTGGAATAATAAATCTGATAATTTCGTGACATTAGTGTATAATTTTTTGCCGATTCAATAGAAAAAACTTGATTTATTTCAACATAACTACCTGCTCTGGTTAATTGTTTATGAAATTTGTTTATAAAATAACCATTCATTTATTATATTTCGTAAATTCAATCAAACAACGGTTTTTGCCTATAAATTGTTCAAATTTCGTGTAAATCAATTCACGAATCACTGCCATTCCCCATGAATCCATTTTCACTCACTTATTTGTTTATAAGGGGGCTTCCATAAACCACGAATCCCAATTTTGGCTAATTTTTACCCCTCCCGACCCTCCATGTAGTCTACCGTGGCATGCACATCGACCCCCCCACCCCCCCAGGGTGCTACGTGGTTTATCGATGGCCCTTATTGACAATTCACGTATTTTATTGAACATTCGTTTTTTAGGCTTATTATTTTTCGGACTTATTATTGTTTTCAGTAAACATTTTTCTGTTTTCTAGCCATGCGTTTTTTTTATAAGTGTAAAACCACGTGGCTCGGACTCACCCCCCCCCCCCATGTGGACGAACGCAGGATTTCGTGGAACACCCCCCCCCCCCCGGGGGGGGGG
>CAKNWW010302520.1:1345-13019 GCA_932074435.1 Andricus kollari | reverse complement strand
AAAAAAAATAAAAGATTAACTTTTTTACGTTTGTGAGGAATTTAGTGCAGATTAATAAAAAAATCTTAAATCGGTTAAGAAATGTATCTTGTCGACAAAATTATCCGCAAAAACTAATTTCTGGACCATTGTGGACCGTCTAGCGGAAATTTAAACGTGCACGTTTCAGCTTGAAGTTGATAACTCGGCAAACAGAAGAGGCTATAGATTTTTTTTATACTGAAAGATAAAATCATGAACAAAATTCAAAGAGACCTAGCCCCCACAATTTCGAAACTTTTGAAAAAATATTTTACCAACATTTCTTTTTTATCTAGCTCTACTATTTCTGCCTGTTTCAAGAAAATCGCTCCTTTCGATAACAACTTTCATATTCCTGACCTGGAACCTTTCATGTGGTTTTTGCAATAATTGAAAATTATAAAATCGGTAAGTTTTATAAGCTTTTTAAATTTCGTTGTATTCAGATTTTGTTATTGTCATTTGACATCGGTTTCACAATTAAAACATCTAAAGTAAGGTGAGGAGGGTACGATGGCGCACATAATAGAAAAAGATGATTGAATTTAAAAGAAAAATATAAATCCGTAAATAATAAAACAATGTGCTTTATATGTATAGCTTTATATTTTAACTATAGTAAATAAAAGAATATTTTGTGTTAAAAAACACATAAAATGGGTTAATTTTAGTTTTTCAGAAGTGCTGAACCTGCGTCAAGTTACCTGCTGCTTAAAGATCAAATATTATAAAAGTGTGGGATTACTCATGCTAATGTTAAATGTGAGTTAATCATCAATTGAATTCAATTGCTCTAAAAGTAACCAAAAGATTCCAAAAAAATCATATAAATAAACTTGTAATAAAAGTGTTTTTTAAAATCTACTGATTAATAATTTTTTATCAATTGTATGTTATTCAAGAATTCAGAAGATGGAACTATTTTCGCTAGCCAAACAATTATAGATTTTTTGTGACTAATAGTGCGCCAACTTAGCCTCTGCGCGAACTTATCTACCTCTGCCCTATAGCATAAAGTATAATAGAAAATACCAGTCTGAAATATCTGCTTACTATTGTCTACTTTTTTCTTTAAGAAAGTCAGCTATCTGTGAGGTAATCGACCTTAATAATTAAGACAGCAGGATGAATGTGTAGGAAGAATTTTCTTCTCTCTTTTCTCTCGTCGTCCTTGATGCACGTGCTACTGGTAGAAATACGTAATTAAATAAAGTCCTCGTTTTCCTCTCTCCATTATATCTTATCTGTCTTTCGCGACACCTCACCAGAGCCGAGGCTACGACGAGAACGATATTTTATTTATTTAGATGCCGAGAAGAGAGAAAAAGTAATCAAGGGTTCGATAATGGAAAGTCCTCTAGTTCCAAGCGAAAAACGGAAAATTCTTCTATCCTGCATTTTCCTCCTTTTTTTCTTTGATTTGTTTTTTCCAGATTGTTGCTTTTCCTTCTATTCTGGATTTTATAGGTCTTGATTTGAAAGTCAGATATTATGTTTCCAGTGCTTCGATCTTATAGATGAGAGAATTCTAATTTTATGGACGTCAATAAAATATTTGTTACATTTTTACATCTTAAAGAATGATGTGTCTGCTGGTGTTGATGGTATTGCTGATGAACTTCTAAAGAGTGGTGACGAGATTTGTCTGTGAGGCTGAGCGAGTTGAAGAATATATGTGCTGAGAATGGGGAAGTTCCAAATGATTGGATAATGCAGATTATGTTTACAATCTACCAGGGAAATGGTAATAAGGTATCTGCAATAAATAAAAAGCTATTAGCTTATTAAGTATTGTAGGCAGAATATTAAAAAAAATTATTATTCGTAAGGTCATGGAAATAACAGAAGCAAAGGCTATGGTCAGATATTTAGCTTGATACATATCATAGAAAAAAATTAAGATCAGACAATAAAGTGCTATGCGCATTTGTTGATCTGGACGAAGCCTTTGAGAAGGTGAATAAAATTTAACTTTGAATAGTTCTGACAGAGTATGGAAGCAATGGTTGTCTTCTTAAAGCAACGAAAGCAACACATAAGGGTAGTTAAGCGAGTGTTAGAGTAAATTTATGACTAAGTGATTGGTTTTGGCGATTCAATTTATACATGGACAAATGTCCAAGAATAGATGAAGAAAGCGTGGACCTCGGGATAGTGAGGGTGCGTGGGTTGACGTTCGTAGATGATAAAGTTGTCATGGTAGAATCAGTCAATGATTTGCAGATAATGTTGAGCAGACTGAATACTGGCATGAAGAATATGGGTCTTAAGATTAACTTAGATAAACCGAAAATTATTGTGTTTGAAAGGAGGGTTGAGAAAACAGTAGGCAACATTGCCTTAGACGAAGCAAGTATGTAAGAAGTTGATAATTATGTGTATATTGGAAGTTTTACTGATGACAAAAACTTAGATGAAGAGATATCCAGGCGTATAAAGGAAGGTATAAAGGTTATTGGCAGTGTAGGAGCCATTACTAGTAGTAAAAATGTGACAAATAAAGCCAAAATTGTGATACAACCACTGTACCTACTGGACTGTATGGCAGCGATACCTGAACGTACCAAGAGAATAGGAATAATGAACTAAGTCAGTAACAAGTGGGTTTTTAACTAGAGGAGGAAACACAGAGGATGCAGAGGAAACGCTGTTTGACAAGAGTAAAAGACATTTTTCGCGATAGTTTGATGGAATTGTGTGAATGAGACTCTACAGCGACAAGATATAAAGAGCCATAGAAACACAAGAGCCTGAATGAAAAGCTGTATGGCTGTAAAGGAAGCTAAAGTTGTATGCCAGGATAGAAATGTGTGGAGCAAAATCACTTATAAGAAATGTGTGTTGCACAGTGTCAGCGGAGTGATAGGAACCTGAAAGGAACACTCTTAGATACTAGTGGGCCCTCGTTTAGAGCTTTTCTCAATGGATTTGATTTGAATCACGAGTATGACTTTGTGAATCTCCCAGCGAAAACGCCAATCAGCTGATCTTTGACAACTAAGGGAGCACCAGAATCACCCATGCTACAGCATTTTTTACCACAACTACCAACAGTAGAAATATTGTTATTCATAATTTGAATATGATCTTGGTAGGCACGTCGACACTGGGCCTGGCTGATTACTTGCATAGTAATTGATCGTAATTGGTAAGGAAATTATATCAAATTTCTGCTAAGTATAAAACACCTCTCTGATCAATCACAAATCTTATAGTTTTATTCCGCTTTGAAAAAACTTAGAAAGCAGAGACAGATTAACGATAATTACAAGAAAAATTAATGAGGTATTAAGGAGTTTTCTTTTTCAAAGTCTGAAATTAAGGAAAACTAGGAAAATCAGATTAAAACTTGATCTGGGCCAGACTGTGGATTATTCAGGTCGTACGGGCTTGAATCTAGATAAAGTCAGATCAGAATCAGATCCAATTAGTAAAATATTATGTTTTGTATTTAATATATTTGTGATAGCTTACGGGCCTACGTGGTTGCATCCCCCGTCACTAACAGTAACATTAGTATTAAGTGACAAAAGTCCATTATACAACATTATTCCCCAATTAGGTGAATTATCAGAGTCAATAGTAGGAGAAATTTTTATTGAGGCAAGATCATTTGGAAAAGCCATCCGATAATAGCCAGGGTGGATTAAGATCTTTATTATATCGTTGTGTATTCCATACTCTCCATATGGTGAACCAGATAAAATTATATATTTCGCATCATCCTCCACGCAACGAGCAGCAGCTGAGATCATTTCAAGTCCTAGTATAATCCCCGCAAAGTTGCGAAATCCATTTTTAAAAATATTGACAATGTAAGGAAATTGTTCAATTGTTACTGGTTGATCTCCGTCAGGCGTGAGTTAAAATTCCAAAACGAATTAAGAGACACCTCAACATTGTTTTCTCCATTTTTCGCAAGAAATTTTACATTTCAGATGACATGTTTCAGTAATTCTCTTCCTGAATAAAAATTTCGGTGAGAAATATTCTGCTTCTTGCATTGCTACGAGATTAATTTGAGGCTCTTGACCAGAGATTCGATCTTTTCTTATTCTTTTTCCGAAGTGGTAATAAAGTTTACAGCACAAGCGCTTAGGTTTTTAAATAAAAGGCAATAGAATATGATGTCTAATATAGTATTTATTATTTTTTTTTAACGAAAGACTTAAATTCGCAATCGTGTTGCAATTTAATAACGAAACAAATCGTATTAACGAATAATCGACATTAGAGGTTATTTGTCGTCAAAGTGTATTTCTGCTCTGAAATTCCTTTCTTTCGTCGATAGAACGATACCTGACCATTTTAATTTAAGATCAGATGTTATTATCCAATTCTATGCTTCCTGACAAAATTTTGCCATTTGTTAATATTTGTTTATTTTATTAACGAATTATATACACAAATGTACATCGCAGAAATTTATAGGCAGAAAGAAATCGCTTTTCCGCCTAGTCTTGTTGCAATTATATTAAAATGATGTTTTCTAAGCAATGTTGCCGTTTATAATTATTTGGTTATTTTATAAAAAAATTATGTAAACAAATGTACAGAGCAGACATTTATAGGCAGAAAGAAATCGTTTTATCTTCTAGTCATGTTGTAATTACATTAAAATGATGTTTTATGAAAAAGTTTGGTTATTCATAAACATTTGTTCATTTTATAAACAAACTATAAGAACAAATGCACATTTTAGCCGTTTTTAAGAGAAAAGAAATCAATTTTTTTCTAATTTTCATGAAATTATGTTTCGAACTATGTTTTCTGAAAAAATGTTGCTGCGTATCACTAATAGTTCATTTTATAAGTAAATTATATAAACAAATGTACATTGCAGGCATTCATAGGCAAAAATAAATCGCTTTTTCTTCTAGTTATGTTTTAATCATATTAACATAATGTATTCTGATAAAATGTTGCTATTCTTAAATGTTTGTTAATTTTATGAACGAATTATATAAACAAATGTACATTGCAGATATTTATAGGCAGAAAGAAGTCGGGTTTTCTTCTGGTCACGATATAATTATATTACCAATGTATCTTGACGAAATTTTGTTATTCATCACCATTTGTTAATTATATAAAAAAATGTCAATTGTAGCTTTTTATGGATAACAAGAATGCGTTTTTCGTCGTATTATTTTTCATGCATTCTTGATAAGGTGATTTGAAAAAAAAGTAAAATAAGTGATTCATAAAAATGCAAGCATACCGTTATCGCATTCAGCTACTGGATTTAAAAATTTTTGAATATAATTTATTTATCAATTTTACGAATTACACTTTATCACAAAATGTTGCCAAAGATCATTTCTAATATAATTATCACAAGAGCAGAAGAAAATGAAGAATAACCAAATTTCATCTAAGCAGATTATCGCCAATATAATTCAAAAAATGATAAAAGAAGAAATGTTTTCTTTCTGCCTACAAATATCTGCAATGCAAATTTTTTATAAAATAAACGATTAGCGATATATGGCAACATTTTTTATAAAACATAATTGGAAATTGGAAATATAATTACAATGCGAGTAGAAAAACAATGTTTTTTTTTTGCTGAAAACGCGTGATACGTGCATTTGTTTATAAAATAAAATAAATTGAGGAACGTCAAATTTTTTTCAGGAAACATCACTATTAATATAATTACAAGACTAGAAGATAAAACTATTTCTTTCTGCCTATAAATGTCTGCGATCTACATTTGTTTATATGGTATGTTTAGAGAAGTAATTAATAACATCCAATAATAAATTTACATGCCGAAGTATCATCCTAATAATAAAAGCAAGGAATTGCAGAGCGCAAAAATATACTTTGAAAACGAATAACCCCTAATGTAGATTATTGGTTAATAAACTTTGCTTATAACAGTTCACTTTTAAGTTAACTGCATAAACCTAAAAATTAATTAAGTCAAACAATTAAAAATCGGCTTTAAACAACCTCTGAAAAATTAAGTCCTGAATTTAAACCAACAAATCTTAAATCGGTACATAATTACGTTCTAAATGACATTTTGAACTTCATTTTTGATTTCAACCCACTGTGAGTGTCGCGGCGTAATATGCGCCTAGTCTTTGGGATAGAAATAACGTCAAATAGCATTGCATTCGAAATACTTTAATATAGGAGAACACATAATTCAAAGCATTCCCTAAATCATGGTTTCGCTTTGCCTCGAGACGGTGGATGTTTCAATTTCCTTGAAGCACAATCTGATGGTCCCTCCCGCTCGGAAGGGCTGAAAAAAAAGAAAAATGGCCGGAAATGGGCAAAAAAGAAGCAAAAGTGTCCCGTAGCTGTGTTTTCAAAGTTGTGAGGGTAATTTTATGTTGCGTTGTTTGCGCCTTTTTAACGTAAAATCGTTTAGTAGTATCTTTTTAAATCTCAACCAAAACTTTAAAATGTTAATTTATTTTAATTTTCGTCTTATTTAAATCCGCAATACAGAACCTTTTGATTTTAGCCTTAGTATTTGACAATGTTTACTAATATTTGGAAAAACTTGAGAAAAAATTGAATAATGTACTGATCTGTTTATACAAAAATCTCACCATTTTATGGCCTGCAGGAAAAGTATTCGAAATTGTCAAAATTTTCAATTTGAAATTCAAAAATAGAACAGAAGGTATTAACTGGTTTTAATTTTTTCAATTTTCTTTCGGATGCCAGACGTTTCAATTGAATTACATAATATTAAGTGGGATAAATAAATTAATTAAAATTTACTTTCGAATAATTACAATCACATTACTAGTTCTCCTAATTTATATAAAACAATTATTATAAAATTATTTTCTGACGTTATTAGTCTCTTATAAAATGAAACCCACCTGATTTGGTTTGCAAACTTGATTACATTACCAGACAGATCAACCATTTATCAACTCCTCGAAGGTCTTAATGATTCCATAATGATTTACAGGTGAAAGAAATCTATATATTTTCACTGCAGTCGTTTAAATTATATAATTATTATTATATTATGTCAAATATTTCATACTATGCATAACTTTTCAGCCTCGGTTCGCTGTGGGAAGAATTTGCAATTCTTATTCAATTCCAATGATCGAAAACCGATGTTGTTCATTGAAAGAGCCTTCTTAACTATGTTGGTTTGGTTGTTATTAAATTTGAAATTATCTCAGAAATTTTTTTTTTTTTTCAACTAATAACAGTGCATATGATTCCTATGTAAAGAATGTTTCGTAAAAAAACAACCTTATAGAGTTGTACAGAATATTTAGAATAACAAAATATGCTATTCATCATTTAGTTCACGTATGATTTGCGTATCTTCTATGCCATCTTATTTTATATGTTTATAATTGGAAAAATTCAAAATTAACTAATATTTATTGTATGAAAGCGCCGCTTGCTTGAGTGAATTAATTGGATGGATTCTTTCATAATATATGACTAGAATGCATTATTAAATTAACTAATACAATTCATTAGATTTGTCTGATTAAAAAAAACAACGTTTGACTGATTAAATGGATTTCTAAAGTCAGTTTTACAGATTGTATGTCAATTGAATATATTTACTGATTTTGTTAAATTAGATGGAGCCAAAGGCTTTATTTGATTTCTTTGGTTGACTGAAAATAATTGAAGATAAATAAATGATACAAATTTTCATAAGTGTAAAAATGACTTACTTCAGACCAGAAAATATCCCTATGATGTAAAGAAGATCATTTATTGTAAAAAACAACAGCCGACCTTTCGAGAGTGAAATTCTCTCTTCATCAGGAAACAGTAATCCCAATTAGTCAAAAGGAAGTCCTTTGCAAAATTAAAGAAGTTAGTATAGTAGTTTAAAGAAACCATATTCTTAGAGTCTGTTCTCAAGTTAGTTTTGTGAAAAACATTAGTAAATGTAAATGTAGAAAAAACAAACTTTCAAACGAAATATAAACGTTAAAAAATTCAAATTAAAAACCTTTACATGTAATATTTATAATCTTAAATTTGCACATGTTGAAAGGTGGCGTAGTCCATTAATAATAACTAAAGGACGAATTGAAAATGGTTTAACCACATAGATATTGATGGTTAACATCGAGAGAGAGAGAGAAGGTAAGAACATGAAGTGACAGAGACGTAGAAGAACAGTTCAGTAATACAAGTTTAAAATATAGGTTTCCGTAAATTTAACATAAAAAATTAAACTCGAAGTAACTATTATTAATATAACAATTACTTTTTATGAATTAACGGCTACTAGATGTTATAAATATAATAATTATGTTGCGTAATGAACTGAAATCCATAAGATCATTTATCACATTAAATATTCATCACCCTGCCTCTTAATAATGAACACCTCTGCTACAAGTCTTCTTTAACTTATTGGACTCGTGGTGTATAACCAAAACATGTTTCCATTCGAACTGATGACCAGTTTCGGCCTGTTGTTTGGCGATAAATTTATGGTTCTTGGCCTACATAACATATATCAGAACTTAGGCAAACAATTTTTGCCTAATTTTATAAACTTATCAAGTTTTTTATCAATCCTGAATGTTTTTTTAATATTGAATTCACTCAAAATTCTTTTAATCTTAAAATACAACCTAGCATTGAATGGTATGGAAACAAAAAGTTTGAATTCTACATTATGATCTAGGTGTAAATATTATTGTGCTGGGAAGGGATCACTAATTTTTTTCTTTGGTCGTTAATGCGTGTTTGAACAAACTTTTTGGAATAATTATTAAGAGACACAGTATTTGCAATAAACCCAATATTGGATTTGTGAAAAGATTCATTTAATAGTTTTAACGCTGTGTCAATAACATTTTTTACGAAAGCTTTTAATGCTGATTTGGATCGTTAGAAAAAATGGGATGTATTTATCTAAATAAATATCCTTTCTATACAACTCCGTGACAATAGTGCCATCATCCGTTTTAATAACTTTGGCATTCAAAAACGAAATGGAGTTGCTCGTTTCAATCTCATGTGTAAATTTAATCCCAAGGTGGAAAGAATTGAACTGATGTAAAATATAATCTAATGTATTTTTCGATAAAATAATGAAAGTATCATCAACGTATCTAAAATAGGCTAAAACAGGTGATATAAGAGAATCCATGGGAGTATCGTATACTTGTCTGTACAAAATATTATTAAATTGAAAAACTGTTTGTTGCAAATGAAAACTATATTTCTTTTTCACAGTCACTCATAAGTGACCCTGCGAAATTGTTCATGTTAATCCATTTACTTGATATTTATACTGTTTATGTCTAAATCTATTGTAATATTAGTCAATACAGATAACACCCAAATCACCACTGATACTCCATAAGTTCAACAATTTAAAAGTTTCTTCTTTTAAATCATTATTGAAATTCTCATCTGATTTTTTATATATCGTGATGTCATTTAATAAATTCTGCATTTCATTATAATAAGATTCTTTATTAAAAACAACAGATGTTACCTTTTTAATCAATCAAACATTAGACTCAATGTCTTTAAAAATATTACATTTATTTTTTATGAAGGATAAACTAAATTTATTTCCTACCCTCAAAACGTCTTGAGTTGATATTGACATTATTGAAACTCTTATTGAGAAATTCTAAATAAAAAACTGCTAATTCTTTAAATTGTTAGTAGCATTAGTGATATTTTTTTGGCAATAACTTGTGACCGCAACAGTTATTAAAAAAAAACTTATTCTGGTTTGATTAAAAAATTTTTTTGTAATTAATCCTTTTTGTCACATCCATATGTAAATAATTTAATATGTCAGGGAAAGTAAGTTACAGAATCGACACCCTGATCATTTATTCATGAAATAATTTAATAGGACAGTAATTTGATTCTTAAATAAGATAAATGATTTAATTGGTTCGACGGGGTGGATTGGATTGATTTAATAGCTTGACAGAATTTGTTGGATTGTCAAAATAGGTTCGATTAGATAAACTCAAAATGGATCATTTTGATTGATTGACTGAATAGAATCGATCAATAGAATTACTGAATTATGATTTACTCTATTGCTTGTATTTATTAGCACAATTTAATTGATTTCTTTGATTTGTTGGACGTGGTGGAGTAGATTGGATTGATATAATGGCTGATCGGATAGATTGGATTGAGTAAATGAGTTGGACCCGAGGAAGATAATGGCTAAAATGGATTGCTGATTGATTTTATTTTATGGATTGAATGGCTTAAATGAATGTATTAATTTGAACAAATTAGTTGAACAATGCAGATATAAAAGAATCCAATTAATACTACCAATCCACAAAACCATTCCAAACAATCCGTGAAGTCAAATGAAATCAATCCAACCAATCATGTCTATCTAATCAAGTCAATATTTCACCATTGTATCATCATACAAACGTTAGAGAGCACAGTGTCCCTTTGACAAGATTTATTATTTATTGCTTCGTTGATCTTTTATTTTCTTAGATTCTTATTGTTTTGAATTCTTTCGATTAACTGATAGATACTCATTTCGAGAGAAAGTATCGAAAATCGAACTTTTCTGGCGTGCTTGCGACATACAAAACGTGTTGACTATAAAAACTTTTCGAGGGCAACTCAACCCAGGGCTTTGTTCAATCATCTCACGGGCGAACTAACGACGAATGAATAAACGAAAGTGTTATCGACAGGTTGGATGACAATCTAGCATGGCAACTCGATGTTAGTCGATATAAATAATTGATGCGAGTAATCGAACCGGGTGATGTATCTGAGTCGAGAGCGTGGGTTAAACGCCTACTATATTTCATGTTTAGATAAAAGGACGAGGAAATTGCAGGTTGCACAGCGGTACTTTTCGAGGCGAATTGCGAATCGTTGACTGGCTCTCGACGAGGGGCGATGATTATAAAATCGAAGCGTTAATGATCAGTAAGGTGGAAATAAAGTTAGAAGGATGAAATGGAAATTTTCCGCAAAACTGAACCCTTTCGGTTTTATATTTTTAAACTAGAATAATCACTTTATTTCGAATCCAAAATTTATTGTAAGTTTGTTTGCTATGTTTGCACGACAAGCCAAAAACTAAGGGAGTAAGGGGATAAGAAACAAGGAATAAGGAAAGTTAAAAAAAAACAACAAAAAGGACTTGAATTTATGAAGAAAAAGAGAGATACAGGGAGCCAGGGAGGTCGATAAAAGAGTCTGGATCATTTGTTTCTTTGAGGATTTGCGCAGATTCAAAATGGTGCGGAGAATCCCCTCGCCCGTAAAGTTAATTATGTCGGATATCGGTCCAGCCGAGCCAATCTCTGTTTATCCGGCCGTCCTGAACTGATCTCAGTTTTTTGCTTGTTTCTTTCCTAAAGAAGCTAAAGAAAAGAACGATTGCTTGAAATTATTTAGCGAAGTTTGTTTCAATGATATCTTACCTCAAAGAAAAAGAGTATAAAAAAAGAAACGCAAATCTGTCTATAGTTAGTCAAGTATATATATTATTAGATAACATCACCCTGGTTAAGAGAATGAAAAAACTTTAAAAAGACTTTAAAATAATATAAAACTGGTCTGCTTATTTCCAATGCAAATTCGTTTCATTTTATGGCTTTCTTGGATCAAACAGTAATTTAAAAAAGTTAGAATGAGCAATCTCTTTTGTTTTCACATCCTTTAGAACTGAGGC
>CAKNWW010302491.1:1022-11460 GCA_932074435.1 Andricus kollari | reverse complement strand
CCTTGTATCAAAATACTTTCTAATATATTTTATAATTCTTTAAAATTACAATAAATTAAAAGTTTATCTTCTTTATTATACTTTTTCTCCTATATGCACGTATAATTTTATTAATCGAAAATTCATTGGACATGACATCAAATTTCATTGAAATGTACTCCCTAGTGTTTAATTAGTGAAATGTTTAAAATATTCAAGTCATTATTGATTAATTTTTCAGTACAAAGTTTCAGTAACGGAAGCTGAAAATTGTCTTTTGGAATGAAAAAGTGACACCTTTTGTCTAGAGAATCAGCAAAAAATACTAAATTTTCAGTGAATTTACACTAATTCCAGTGGATTTCCACTGCATGAAATCTTAAGAAAAAAGTCACTGATTCTCAGTGAAATTTCACTGGTTCAAACGTGTTCAGAGTTTTATTATTTTATTGCTTAGTATTATTAATTATAGAGTATAATTTTACGAAATATCCTAGTCTTTTACGTAGATTTTTTCTGTATATTCCTTAACATTTTTAGCAATTAGCTATTAGGTATTGACAATCATTTGATAATTTTTAAAAATTAGAAACAGTGAAAATTCACTGAGAATCAGTAACACTATCACTAATAACTGCACTAATCAGTAGTTTTCACTGATTTTAGTTGAAAAAGGTACTGACGTTTCAGTAGTCACTCTATTTTTGTAGATGATTTTCACTGACTGGAATTTATGGAGTAGAAAAGTGAATCACTGACTCTGTAAAATTCCCTGATTAGAAATAAGAGAGGTTTAACAATTTGTGCAATTTGTGGAGCAAAGTTGATCTAAACATACAAAAGAGC
Source organism: Andricus kollari (assembly GCA_932074435.1). Taxonomy (NCBI): domain Eukaryota; kingdom Metazoa; phylum Arthropoda; class Insecta; order Hymenoptera; family Cynipidae; genus Andricus; species Andricus kollari. The sequence goes on along the minus strand of CAKNWW010302491.1, from coordinate 10,635 downwards.
AATTCGATCTAACTTTTCTCTATTTCTAGATCACTAATCAAAAAATAAGAACCATTTATCTAAAAGTCTAAATATCTCTCAAAATTTCCTTTCGATAAAAATATTTTTATAAATAAGAAACTCACGGCTTTCCATTTGCAGTTTACACTCCTGTGTATCGTGGGGGTATATAAGAAAGTTCATGGCACAAGAGAGCTTCAATGTCAGCCTGAAAAAAATGTCCAATATTAACTTTTTATTGATCAATAATAAGCAAAATTTAATCATCAAATAATACATTAAATTTAAATAAATTCGCAAAATCAGGGTTGCAACAAAATCCCAATTTCGATATTTCCTGATTTTGCCTGACATTTCCCTGGCCAATTTTTCATTTTCCCTAAACAATACTAAATTTTCCTTTGTGTATAAAAACAACAATTTTATAAGGAGTCACCTACTAATTACGTAAGACATACATAAAATAGGGAAGACCATCCTGCAATAAATAATGATCCTACAGTACATAATCATAGAATAATTAAATTTTCAGCTAGAAAAAAAAATGTTCAACAGAATACTTCAATTTTCAACGAAGGAAATGAATTTTTAACCAGAAAGATGAAGTTTGAGCTAATAAGATTACTTTATTTATCAAAAAGGCGAATTTTTTACTTGAAAAGTAATACTTAAATATTCAATGAAAAAATAAATTTTCTATAAAATGAAATAATTTTTTAATGAAATAATTTAATTTTCAACCAAACAGATGAATTTTCAACGGAGACGATAAATTTTCAAGCGAAAATGGAATAGTTCAATTTTCAGTTTAAAAAATTAATTTTCAATTATCAAAAAGACAAATTTTCAACAAATCAGTTGAATCCTCAACCAAAACGGATTAATTTTCAACCAAACAGTTGTGATTTTTAACCTAAAAAGATGCAATTTCCGCCAAAGTAGATGAATTTTAAACAAAAAAAGACGATTTTTCAACAAAATAATAAAATTAACTTCAAATTTAATTTACCGAAAATTTCCTGACTCTACCAGTTTTTCCCTGACATTCCCTGACTTTTTGGAATTCCCTGACCTGTAGCAACCCTGAATATAAATTGAAGCTTTTTTATTTCGAAAGTGAAAAAATATATTAATTAATACGTACTTCACCATGTAAAGGATGGTTTTGTCCTTGTAAAGCCACAAGTAGTGATTAGGTATCGTCATCGTTTGAAAAGTTACGGATTTCGCGTTCTTGAAGAACGAATCCGGCCTCCACATATTCTTCAACCAGTCGACTTCTAATAACCTTGATAAGAAATAAAGCAAAACAATTTTCATTCAAAAACATTTTATATTTTCTTTTACTTGGAATAAAAATGGTATTTTTTGCACCTATATTCGGACGTCATATTTTCTGGAAGCCGTAGCCTATTGTCCTTCCACGTTTGAGCGAAAAAAATATCCGCAGCGTATGTCTGGAATGGTTACGAGTATCAGGAATTTTATAGTTACATTTTTTTTGTAATTTAGTAAATGGATTTTTAAATAAATAATTATTTTTAAATAAATCATTATTTTTAAAAAAATAATTATTTTATATATAATTATCCTACCATTGAAGTCTCGTCGATGGAATCGAGACCCATCACCGTCACATGAAAAAAAACTGCAGTGGCTTGTCCACCTTGTTTTGGTGGTCTCATCTTGTCATAGAGTTTTGGATCCTCCGGCAGCAGATCCAAAAACTCCAAACTTCTCCTGTGATCATTTGCCAATCAATTCTAACTGAAGGATGTGAAATTAAATGTGACCTACTTTTCGTGCTTAAAATAAAGAATTTATTAAAAAGTACAGTTACTTTTGATTATACGAAACATATTTTGTCGAAAATGTAAGATAAAATTCATCAAATTTACTGTTTTTAAGATTCACGTCCTTATATTTAACATTCATTATCCTTCAGCTATGATTTTGCCAATCTTACAACTAGTATATTCTATAACTATGTTCATTGTGGCGAAATTTATTTCACTTTCTTCAATCAAGGTCTGTTCTTTCATCTTCCAGTTCAAGTGCAAAGCAGAGCTTAGATTTAAGTTTCTGTCCTTGGCCCATGATTGGTTACCAATGTCGATTCAAACGAGTGGAAAATGGTTTCGTAAAATGTCAAACTAAAGATTTGAATTCAAGTAATACATAACAAAAATTGATAATAAATCTTTTGGTCAAACAAAAAATAATTTTGTTGACAGTGGATTTTTTTTTTTACTGTGGCAATTTTTCTTCTGTGTTTTTAGCGTATACATTTTTTTTAATTTGATATAGAGCTGTAAGAATATTTTTATTTTTTTATTTTACCTGTGTGCTTCGAGTTCTCCGTTTGATAGATTTTAGAAAACCACAACAAAATTATTATAAAGAAGCCTAAGATTTGCTCTTTTTACAATGTATCTTGTTAAAAATTTATTTGTCCTCTTTTTCTCTTTATAAACTAGGTTTCAATCGATGCATTGTTTTTCAGAATGTGTAGCACCAATTGGTTACAAATGATATAGTGATACGCATATATGTATTTCTTTAAAATGTTTATTGTGCATATTTTATATTAAAAAACAAAGGCTTCTTAGAACATTGAAAAAAGTTTTTGATAATTTTGAAGATTATTGTTTTTTAACAAACCAAAAAGGTTTGCATATTTAAGGATGTACACTGCGTACAACCAATCTCAAAAGCCGTGTATCTTTGAAATGATTGATAAAATCGACAAAAATAGATCTATTATTAATTTCTGCAAATCTTGACGGAGACTTCTGAGTGTACTTAAGAAAAAAAATGCAGGTTAAAATTGGTTATTTAACAGTAGTTATTTAGACGTTTAGTTTTTGCTTTCATTTTAGGGAAAAGTTATAATTCTTATTCAATTCTAATGATCAAATATTTGGGTGGGTTTTATTGAAAAAAATAATTTAGAAATCATATATTTATTATTGTTATAAACAGTGATAATTATAATTTTAATAAACACCACCCAAATAGAATTATAGAGAATCCTTTGAAAAAAATTCAAATATCCTTTTTACTTTCACGAGAAAAATATTGAATCTATGTATTTTTTAATGTTAGCAGTTAGTCATTTTTTAAGAATAGAATGATTTGTAAAAAAAACTTGAATCGAATATTATAGGCAAAAATTACATTCCTTAAATTGGACCTGCATCAGTATTATGTTCAATTTCATCTTATTCACGTAGTTAAGTGGAATTTCCGGCCAGTCGAATAATAATTGCCCAGAGTTATTAGTGTGTCTTACATTAATTTAGGTATGAGGAGTAATTGAATAAAATTATAAAGAAGAAACAGATTACGTGTGTAACTTAATCAGAAGAATTAAATTTGGTCTTTTTGTAATGAAATTACGAATTATTTGCTGCTTTGGTCATTCATATTTTAATCATTTAAAAATTTGATATTTTCTTGAAAATAATCTTTGAAAAAATTTCAGAATTAAAAATTCATCCTGAAGTTTAATTTACTTAGATATTATTTTATCACCCCCTGTTTCAAATTAATATAATCTTCATGTCTTCTTTAGTGATTATTCTAAAATAGTTGGAATTTTGATTCCTTCCACAAGATTGACAAATTTTAACGAAATCATTAGTTGTACTTTTGACCTAATATAATCTTGCATCCAGATTTATTACCTGACCTACATTGGGCCCACTTGCGGAGTAATTAAGATGTTGTTGTTGTAATTTTGATGTTTTTGAATTTTTGGAATTCTATGTAATTAAAATAATAACTGCCTATAAAACCATGAATTTTTTCTTACATTAATTTAGGTGTGAGAAATAAGAACATAAAATAATAAAGAAGACAGACTGAGTGTTATCTTCGAATTATATTTTAGATGAGCTGAATTAAATTTGGTCTTTTTGTAATGAAATTATGAATTGTTTGCTGTTTTGGTGATTCAGAATTTATCCACTAAAAATGTGTTATTTTCTCGAAAATAAACTTTTTATAAAATTTCGGAACATATAGTCCACCCTGAAGTTTAATTTAGTTAGATATAATTTTATCACTCCTAATTTGGAAAATAGTTGGAATTTTAATTCCTTCCATAAGATTGACCAATTTTTACGAGACCATTAGTTATACTTTTGACCTTATATAATCTTGGATCCAGATTTATTACCTGACCCACATTGGGTCCACTTGCTGAGTAATTAAAATTTTGTTGTTGTAATTTTGATGTTTTTGAATTTTTGAAATTGTATGTAATTCAAATAATAACTGCCTATAAAACCAATAATTTTTTCTTGCATTAATTTATGTATGAGAAATAAGAACATAAAATAATAAAGAAGACAGAGTGAGTGTTATCTTCGAATTATATTTTAGATGAGCTGAATTAAATTTGGTCTTTTTGTAATGAAATTATGAATTGTTTGCTGTTTTTATTTAGAATTTATCCACTTGAGAATTTGTTATTTTATCGAAAATAAACTTTTTCAAAAATTTCGGAATAAAAAGTCCGTCCTGATGTTTCATTTAGTTAGATATAATTTTATCACTCCTAATTTGGAAATTAATTTAATCTTAATATATTTTCTAAGTGATTATTCTAAAATATTTTGAACTTTGAATTTTACCGCAAGATTAATTTGGATAAAACCAGGAGCGATCTGTTATAGTTGTACTTTTGACTTTATATAATCTTGGATTCATATTTATTACCTGACCTATATTGGATCCACTTGCCGCGTAAATAGAATTTTTGATTTGTAATTTTGATCTATTTTTTAAATTTTTGAATTTTAGGCCATTCTAATGATAACTGCTAACAGCGTTATTAATTTTTTCTTAAATTAATTTTAGTATGCGAAATAATGAAATAAAATCATTTAGAAAACAGTGTGTTATCTGCAAATTATATTTTAGATCATAAGAATTAGATGTTGTCTGTTTGTAACGCGATTACGAATTATTTGCTGCTTCAATAATTCATATTTTAACCACTTAAAAATTTGATATTTTCTCGAAAATAAATATGCAAAAATTTCGGAATTAAAAATTCATCCTGAAGTTTAATTTAGTTAGATATAATTTTATCACTCCTAATTTGGAAATTAGTTTAATTTTCATCTATTTTCTCAGGGATTATTCTAAAGTATTTTGAATTTTTAAACCTCCTATAAGATTGACAAATTCTGATGAGACCAGGAACGATCTCCTTTACTTGTACTTTGGAGTAATTAACATTTTTTAATTGTAATTTTGACCTATTTTTGACATTTTTGAATTGTAGGCCATTCAAATAATAGCTGCCTACAGAGTTATTAATTTTTCCTTACAATCATTTAGGTATGAGAAATAATAGAATAAAATCATAAAGAAGACAGAGTGAGCGTTATCTGCGAAATTCGAAATTACCTTAATCTTCATGTATTATTTCAGTGATTATTCTAAAGTACTTTGAATTTTTTGACGAGACAACACACTATCTTAATTTAGTGAAATTTCTCCTTTTCTTATTCTTAATTTTTTTACTATTAGGGCAAGGAAACCCAAATCAAGTTAAAAACCTAAATCAACCTAAAGGAAATCCTAAATCCAAAATAAAGGTTGATTTATTTATTATAATTAAACAAACTATATTTCTGCTTTAGTTGCACTTTTAATCTTATACTTATAATCTTGGATCCAGATTTCGTACCTGACCCAAATTGGGTCCACTTGCTGAGAAATAAATCTTTTGTAATTGAAATTTTGATCTATTTAAAAAAAGAAGGTCTTGTCCATGAACTTACTGGGCATCGGTGGTAGTGACAAGAAGGAGTAGAAGAATTGAAGAAACAGAAGCGGAAGGCATGCCGCCTGTTTCGCGTACCTCCTCCATTGTCAGTTTCCTCTTCAGCGCATTTTACACTGATAACCGGAAAGGCTCGGTGAAACCAAAAGGGCTTTCCGGTACCAGGCCCCGATCGTCGGCTGGAGAACAGTTTCGATAAATCCGCCGATGACTACCGCGATGACGAGTACCGACCGACTGACTTTCTTGCTGTGATTTTGCAGAACGTGCAGAATCGGTTGGAGTAGATTCTGGGCTGAGGGGTGGAAGTGAAAGAGGATGAGGATGAGGAGGAAGAGAGTACCGTATTGGTACCAGAGGCAGTAGCAGCAGCAGCAGCATCACTCCCACCCCCAGAAGATGAAGAAGAAGAAGGGGTGTAACATCGTGACGTCGTGATCGTAGTTGTTAAGGGGAGATGACATGATGGAAGGGTTGAAAGTAGAATTGTATGAGTGAGGTTCGAACTGGGGTGGTAATCCCTCTGGACTCCGTCACTGCCTCCAAGAGCCTCCAACCTCCACTAAATTTACCCCAATGCGGTATCTCGAGACTTTGTCTTCGTTCCTTAAAAAGTCATCTTTCTTCTCTTTCTTCTCTTTCATCGCCACGCTACTGGAGTAAATCGTGTTTGCACTGGCGTTGATGTTACGAACTCCTTAGAGTCTATTGGAAAAACGGCACGTGCGGTTTTAGGTTTAGGGAAGACTAGAGTGATTTTAAACACTTTTACAACTTTCCTTTGAAACTGAACTTCATTTATTCATCTCTTTACTTTTTAATTCTTATTTTCACTGTATGTAAACGATTTGAAGCTTCTTGGTGAATAGAAAGAGTCAAGAAGCAGAGAAAAAAAGTTGCGACCGCATATTTTAAATATTTTCATTGTTGTGTTACGTTTCAGATGCAACTAATTTATTGGAATAAATAAATGCAACTTTAAAAAAAGGCATATACCGTAAAATGGGACTAAGCGATCCTTTTTCTCGGTTTTTACAATAAACTTCATGAAGGAATTTAAATTAGGTATTGATGCTTCAAATATTAACAGATAAAAATACCTTTTACAACGTTCAAAAAGTTAAAAAAAACTATAAAATATAGTATAGAAGAGGGTCACTCATCACATGGTCAAATTTAGTTATTCCTATAGTAGAATTGAAAAAAAAAATTTATATGATTTTTAACGATTTGTGAAAAAACAGAGCAAAACAAGTTATTAAAAACTACAATATTACACGTAATTAAAACTTTGTACGAAAAATTACAATGTTTATATTGTTATACTTTATTGTAGTTTTTAAAAAGATAATGGAATCCTTTCAATCTGAAATAGGCAATAAATCCGATAAAATATCAATGTCCCTAGAAAAAAAGCCAGGGTTGTATAAAATTCAACCATTTTTTTTAATTGGTAAGAAACGACAATAAGAAAAAATTCAATTACAAAAACTATTGTTAAAATAATTATTTTTCATAAGTTTTAGACTTTTCCGTGAAACATAATTTTTTTCTATCATAAGAAAAGACTGATAATTTTATTTCAATTCTTAAAATAAAAAATAAACTTTTTTTAGAGAACTGATTTTTGGCACGATGACTTCCTTAAAATAGTCGCGACTGATTTTTATTTTGAATTCTTTTAAAACTGATTTCAATTTTGAAATGATTGACATTCCTTCAATGCTTTTTAATTTTAGAGTTTTTAATTTACCATTGGATTTGAAGTTGTAAACTGCCTTAGTTAACAAAGGGGAAATAATTGTACGGGTAAAGCTTTGGAAAATTGAACCTATCTTTTTAAGTGCCATTCTAGTAAGTATTTATACAAAATTTGAGCTGCGAATACCTGAAAAATTCTTTAGATATGAGCGATAACCAACGAACAGATATCCAACCGGACGTATAAGAGTTTCTGCCCAGCGCTACGAAATCCTAACATTTTGGGAGTGGAGGCAAAGGGGTCAAAGAAAATTTTATTTCAGAAAATATTAGCCATCTAGATAGATACTAAAATTTGAATTTGGGTGATTCTCCAAAAACAGGCCACTCTTGACAAAAGTAACTTAAAGAAAAAATATTTCAAAGTTTCTGTTTTTTTATTAGTGCAATTTATTGGCACAAAGAAGAGTGGTCCTTTAAATATTCGAGCTTAAATATGATTTTCATGCGTTTGTTTTCAAGAATTTGGAAAATTATCATCATAATCTAATACTTCTGTAAGTACTGAGAGGTCTAGGGGGTAACATTGGTTTAAATTGTCGAGAAAGGCCCCTTGATTATGAATATGTAGGGTACTTTTTTTAAGGGGTAACACCTATGTATAACCCAGTTTTGGAAGGTCATTTTTTGAATTTTTTTTCAAAGAAACGTTATATTAGTTGCAAAATATAAGTAGTTGACTTTATTATATATGTTTTGAAGTACTTAAATTAATTTTTACAGAGCGTTCAAAAACAAAATGACGTCAATACAGAGCTATAAGCATAAGAGGAATTTTCAGAGAGGCCTCCATGGCCACCAACTTTTCGTCGTCGCTATTGATCTGAAACGCAAAAATTAAGTTTTTTCTTAATGTTTGAACTAAAAGCAAGAGAACCACGTAGGGGTTTTACAAAACTTAAATTTTAACAAAATGGAGGAAGTTTGTTAGCCAGTAATTTTTTTCGTATAAAAAAATCATGAAAAATCGGTCGTAAAACAAAAAGTTTTCAATTTATGAATAAAATCCTACGTCATTCCCTAGAAAATGATATTATAAAGCTTCTGTCAAAGTTTCAAATCAATCGGATATAAACTGGCTAAATAATTGTGGTGGCTGTGTTAAAAAAAGTGGTTTTGAGAAAAACGCGTTTAAAGTTAGCGTGATGCAACGGTCAAACTGATGCTACACTAATACACTAACACAAATACAGTTCAAAATCTAACTATAGTGCAACCCATCGGTAGCTATGTATACTATTTACTAGTAAAAATAGTCCCTAAGGGATATCTGAGGCTGGTAAGCATTGCGGAGCGAAGGGCGCGCCGCGAGCGCCCGACCGCGCAGTGGGATCCCTAGCATCTGATGCGCATAACTCGGAGAAATTTTTTTTTTTTTGAAAAATCATTTGAGGACTTTTTTTTAACGTAATTCTGTACCATTTTAGCTACAAAAAAAAATCGATTTTTTGAAATTTTTACATAGGTGTTACCCCTTAAATGTACCTTGTTAATTCTTTAAAAAAATTCATTATTTATGAAAAAAAAGATTCTGTAAAATATTTTTCAGAATATTTGATTTTTCAAAGATAATGAAAAAAAACAGTATATCATTTTTACTGATTTTTAAATATTCTTTGCAAAATCAAAATAAACTTTAAACCTAAAATAATTTTTTTTAATTCTCATTCAGAAGTTTATAATTTACATTAATTTTCAACTTTAGCCCAACTTCAGGAACATTTATTTTGAACACTTTCAACTTGAAATTACTCAACAATGAAGGCTTTAAATTTCAGACTGTATAATTTAAATATTAAATGATTAATTCTTAGGGTCCGTCCGTCCGCCGTACTTTATTTCAAGCGACGGAAAGTATGGGGAGGAGAAGTAGAGGAAGTCTAGTCGATTTTACCACGTACCCTAACCGACTTTACCCCGTACCCTAGCCGACTTAATCCCGTACATATGGTAGATTACCGCACCTCGTGATCTAACCGACATTACCCCGCAACATACTCAATTTTACCCCGTACCCTACTTGACTGTAACCTGTTCCCTAGCCGACTTTACCCC
>CAKNWW010302467.1:422-13987 GCA_932074435.1 Andricus kollari | reverse complement strand
CTCTTCCAAAAATTTCTCCTCATATTTACACGCCCGACTCCCCGTTATCATCCCTAAACTCGTTCCGCCCGTCACCCTCCTGACAATATAATTAGGCGTGTTCCTTGCCAACGCGAGTGTCCACTTTACATACCTCTCCTGTATCCTATTTACCTCCTCACTTTCCTTCCACCTCCACTCCATAAAATAAGACACTTATCACTGGCGACTCGAAGAATTTCATTCTCCTTCCAAAATCTTCTGCGAACAACCTCTTTCCCAGCTCCGACACCTGCCTCATCACCACATTTGCCCTTCTCGCTCTCTCTTTGATATAACCATCCACTTTCCCATTCCTCCGTAATAGCAAGCCCAGGTACACAAATTCTTTCACCTTCTGTACCATCTACCCCTTCCACTTCCACTTCCACTTACCTCACTTATCCCTTCCACCTCCTTTCCAGAACACCATAACCATGGACTTTTCCGCATTCAGCACTAACCTATTCTTATCCAGGTATCTTCTCAACCTCTTCATCATCTCCTTTAAGGCCTCCTCGCTCTTTGCTAGCAGCACTATGTCATCTGCATACGCGAGTGACCATATTCTAACCCCTCCTATCCTAAATCGTCCTACCACTCCGGCCGCTAGCTTACTTTCCATATCCGCGATTAAAATCGCAAAAAACGTTGGGCTAAGCGAACACCCTTGCCTCAACCCCATATCCATCCAGCAAACCTCCGAAATTCCCTCCCCTCCTCTCACCCTATCGTTCGTCTCTTCATATACCTCCCTTAACCTCTCGTTTAGGCCGCTCACCACTCCCCACCACCGCTCACAACCTCCATCGCCTCCCATAACCTCCCCTTATCCACCGAACGCAGATATTTTTGATAGTGCTTTTACCCACCCTAAGTCCCTCCAGCGTCTCCGACAATATTCCTTTCCCCTCGACATCTTTCCGCAGCCTCTCCGCTAACACCATCGCGTATATCTCTCTTCCGTGAATCTGAGGCCTAAAATGATTTTTTGAAAAAATTCCCTCCACTTGTCACTCCCTATCTTCTCGCTTATCCACAATATACGCTTCGTAAATCTATTTTTGATCTTCCACACGTCCCCCTCTGTCTTAACACTTTCCAACTCCTCTTCAAGATCTTTCTCCTTTTCCTGTTCTTTTTTCTTACACATTAATATAAACCCCTTCCTCATTTCTACGTACTCTTCCCTTTTCACAGTTCCCTCTTTCCACTTCCTGTACTTCCTCTTCACCTTACTTCTCAACTTGTTACATTCCCTATCCCACCACTGCTTCACCATTCCTTTCTTCTTCTTTCTAAATACCTTCTTTTGTATACGCCCTTTCACTTTCTCTTTCAAATCCTCCCATACCTCTTCCACCGACTCCCCTTCAAAGCGTACTTTCCTTAACTGCTCCTGATACTTCTCTATCGCCTCCCTCGTCCAGCTCACCCTCTCCCCCATCGAAACTTCTCCCCCATCTTGCCTTCCGCCGCTCACCCCCCATTTCCACAACCCTAATAGCTGATTCTGCCCTCCCTTCTACTGTGAATCTCTCAGTCTCCTCCCACCCTTGCATATTCATGACTATCACCTGACGTTCATCACCGATACACCTACCTTAAATAGATATGTGTATTCTCCCTCTTCGTCCCTGTTAACATACCATTCGCCACCGCCCAGCCTCTATCCTACATCCAGTCCCTTAGAAACTGCCCCATACCCTACCTTCGCCGCTCTCCCTCCTAGCCCTGTCATTCAGCATTCTCTGCACCTCTCTTTACTTCTTCGTCCAACCGTGATCGATGAAAATCCCTTATCCTTTATCCTATTTTTATTTCTCTTTAACCCCAACTTCTCTTCCCAGCTCTCCAATTCCACGACCGCCACTTCCTCCCCCCAGCCTAACTTTCCCTACCTTGTCTTTAACCCACCCTATGACCTGTAGCAGCGCTTCCACACGCTCGCTTTCTTCCCCGCTCTTTCGCTTCAACCCTCTTATGACAATATTATTTCTCCTGTCTTTCTTCTCTTTGCTCTTTATTCTTAACTTCATTGCCCTTATCCTTTCCCTATCCGCCCTCTCCTCCTTTTTATTCCTATGCTCTCCTACTTTTTCTTCTATCATATTCTCTACCCTCTCCTAAATACCTTTCTTCTCGCCCCCCCCCCCCCCGCCACCTACTTCCATTGCCGACCTGCCCTCCGCCTTCTCAAGTCTTTTTTCCGTTCTTTCCTTCCACACCCTAATCTCCTCTTCCAGCTGCTTCATATTAACTTCTTCTTTCCTTACTGACCCCACATCCCTCTCTAATACTTCTCTCTCCCTCAGCTCTTTCACCTCCTTTACCCATTGCTCATATCTGATCCTCAAGTCCTACCTCATACCATCCATTTGCTCCTTAGTCCCCCTTACGTCTTGCCTTAGTCCTCGGATCTCGCCTAACAGCATCCCTAGTGCCTCCTTCTCCGACTGCCCCTCCATTTAGGGGGGAGTGGGGGGGGGGACCTACGTTTTCTTACACTTCTCTTAAACGGACTCTCTACCGCGCTGTTCTCCGGACTCTCTGGGCTGTATTTCTTCCTCTTCAAGAGATCCTCCCCTCACTTGTGCTAGGCGCTCTCTCCCTCGTCTACTCGCTTCCTTCGGTCCGCTTTTTCCCTTTCCTCGACGGACCGTTTAACACCGGGTCACGCACTATTAGTCGTCGTAGCGTGTGGAAAATTTCTTCTTTGTCTACTTCTCTACCAGCACTCTCGCTGAGCACCTCCGGCTATCCCACGTCACGCTCTTCGGCCTGTAACAGGGACCTATTCATGCAGAACCTTCTGCAACCGTCGGATGTCTCGCAAGACTTTTGCGGCCTAACGCCCCAAAATTTCCCTTTAACCCTGGTTAGTCAACCTCTTCATAATAGACACAATAGGTATTTAAACATTTGCCGTGTTTTAATGACGCCACGAGTGGCAAAAATACGTAGTATAGAATAGTACAGAGTCTGGCCACAGTGCGAACGCCTCCGACTCGATCAACGAATCGCTCGCAGTTGAGTTAGCTTCGGAACGTCAGTAAGTAACGATCTGTGCTCCCCTCGCTCCACGACCTATGCAGCGAGGCAGCCTAACCTCAGCTGTTGAACTGTAATCACATCTCTCCGAGCTGTACATGTTTCCGAAGGCTTCGTTCGCCATCGAAACAGATTCCTTTTGCGCCATGGGACGTTATTCCACAATGATGACTTTGATTGGGACGTTAGTCCGCAGCGACACGTCTGTGATCATTGGACGCGACGTTTATTTTGATAAATAATGAACAGCTTTTTTTATTTTATCTCTTTTGTTATACCGACTATGAATTTTTGCCAATTCAAGATGGTTTCCGTCTTCCTTCGGTTCTTTTTCTGGGATCGCGGTTCCAAATTGTTCTTGATCTACTTTCCTCCGGTTCCTTTATAAGGATCAAGGTTCGTTCTTCTTTCACCGGTTCTTGTATAAGGATCGAGGTTCTTTCTTTATCCTCTGGTTCTTTTACAAGGATCGCGGTTCTTTCTTCTTCTTCCAGTTCTTTTACAAAAAAAAGCACAGGACCTACAATCTCAACTAAAATCTAAATGGATACGCGTGTGAACTTCCGAGATGAAAGGATCAAAAACTGAATACCGATTACTGTGCGAGAGGCGAAGGTGTTTGGCTCGCGTCCACCGAATAATAAAAAACAGAGAACTGGAGATCTCTCAAACTTGAGTAAAGGTGCGACCCAAAATCTATGGAGCATGTTGATGATAAAACCTCTGAAAACTCCGATGATACCTAAGACGAATTTGCTCACATTAAAGAAACAGACAAGAAGGTAAAGTTACCACCCATTGTGATTACCGCTTACAGCGTTGATTACTCTAAGGGCCGATTTCACCAACTCTGATTAAATACATGATTAGCTAATCATGATTATTCTTTAATCGAGGCTTTAATCATGGTTAAATTGTCATGCGTTCCACCATGGACATTTTAACTCTGATTAGCTAATCATATACCCTTTTCGTGGTAACTTTGATATTCTCTTGTAACGGCGATTCTGATTGGCCGCTGCAAAAAGAACGTTTAAGTTGGTTTCGCGCGCTCTGTACAAGCGGACGACATTAACCAAGTCATGTGACATCCAGTATAAGAACTGTGAGGTTATTGGAACACAATTTGCCTCATCAAAGATATTTTGGCTTCACAGCTTTTTTCATCTACATATTGATAAAAAAAGCGCAGGTATGATAAAAATTATTATAAAAATGATGCACATTCGCTCTGAACCTGCTGCAAATCCTCAAGTGCAAACTTCGATTTTTGGTTCTGTTCTCCCAACCAGCGTAAATCGCCGATTAACTCCGTTAACCGGCCAAAATCGGGCGGTTAAGTTAAACAGTGATTAACTCTCTTTAAGCATACTTTAGAAGATGGTGGAACGCAAGGTACTGAATAAATTAGAATAATCGAGGATTAACATCTTTTTCAGAGTTGGTGAAACCGGCCCTAAATGCATAAAAATCATAGTTAGCACAACTGTCACCAAAGAAGCCAGAGTAACTTAAACTCCGAATAAATTGACAATTTACTACTCAGAATTAGTTGACTACCTCGCTTTCCAGGATAAGCTGAGATAAGAAAAGATGGCCGATTACACATATACTCCTTAGTGACTTGACTCAAAACATCTTGTGACTAAAGGACTTCTAAACATCCCGGTGGCTGAAATAACTGAGGACCTACTCAGGCAAGGAATTAAGTGTGAAAGAATTTCTGTACAAAAGAAACACCAATCAATGGCTAACCCTGCGAAGCATCCAGTGTTCCTACTGAAATTTGACAAAAATGTGGACTCGAGAAAAATGTGGGGTGTAACAAAAATTCCAGGGGTGTAACTCAATGCCACAATTGTCAGGAGTTTGGGTACGGTACACCTTATTGCTAACAGAGCCCGAAATCTGCGAAACGGGATAAGCATTATTCAACAGCGAAGTGTTATAAAAGTCAAAATGCTCCACCAAAGTATGGGAATTGTGTGGGTGGTCACCCGACGAACTATTCAATGTGTATTGTCTACTTAAAGCACTTAGAAAAAGTGCAAGCCAAGAGGGAATCTGCAAGAAATGCTCACATGGGACTAGAAAATGGCGGCAGGAGAGGAGGGAAGGGACCAGTTCAGCCCCCTCCTAGACAAAAGGACTTCCCGGTTCTAGGGCCACTATCCTCACCTAGGTGGGTGAACGAGAGGATAAATCCAAAGCGAGCGGAAAAAGCAACGGATTTCTAGAGCTCAATGGAAGAGATGAAGAAACTAAACACAATGGTAGACTTAGGTAAGATGATGAGGCTCGTTAAATTGTTAAATGACAGATTGCAAGTTTTATTATGAAGTTTTAAATTGCGACATTTAGAAGAAATATTTCTGCTCTAATTTTAAGCCATTGGAATGCCAGTGATATTTGTGATAATCAGACCGAAATTACACAATTTATCCGTGACCACAAAATAGATATAATGTTGCTTAACAAACAAAAAATAAGTGAGAAGAAAGAGTTTTCCATGTCCGCTTTACTTGTGTTAGGAAAGATAGAAATACAAGTGGAACTGGGAGTGGAGAGATGATTTTGATTAAAAATTAGATCAAATTTCACAAGATTCTTATCAAAGCAAATACTATTGAAGCACACTAAGTATGATTTTTGTATTTGGATTGTATTTTCAAGATTTCAAATAAAATTGTAATGCATTTGGATCTAAATGCTAAAAAAAAGCCTGGGATTGTAGAGGCGACAAGGCAAAGAGTAAAACTGTTCTTTACTATGCACTTAAACATAAGTCTAAACCTTATTTATCCAGATGCGTACAGTTTGTACCCGTATAATAGCGCATTTGCTAGTACTGTAGATATAGGAATCACAAGAAATATAAACTGGCATCTGATGGTTGATGTTGTAGGTGAATTAAATTCTGATCATCTTCCAGTGATTAAATTTTAACTCTATCGAAGCTGAGTATAGTAGCTTTCCTGGATACAAAAAAACCAATTGGAGTAAATGCCAACAGAATATTAATAAAAATGTCACAATCAATACCTTATAATCAAAAAGAAAACTAATATTAAATACTTACCTGATGCAATCAAAGAGTTAACCAAAGTAAGGCTCGATCTAAGAAAGGTTTGACAGAGAACTATTATTATTATTATAACATTAAGCCATTTCCCTTTCGGGGTAAGCGTGACTCATTCGGTGAGGAACGGAGCCATGTGGGGGAGAGGGTATAGATTTTTAGATTGATGTAGAATTCCCGTGTTATTTATTCAAATAACGCGTTCCTTCCGCCACACTGCTCCGACCAGGTTTGCTGATCAATCTCTCTAGCGATCACCCCAAGTAAAGAGCCTCACAAAGTCATGATGTGAAGCCCCCACTTGGGCCCAGTAGTGTCCAAGGTATTTTGTTTCAGGCGTCATTCACTTTACTGACATTCATTATAAACTATTTTTGGCCACAAATAGCAAGCTCTTGTGTTTCTATAGCTTCTTATGTCTCTTCGACATAGGGTCTCATTTACACCCTCTAACCATTCTTTCGCTACCGTGTAGCACAGTCGGTATAAATATAGAATTATGTATTGCCCTTTTAGCTTTATTTGATATATTTTTACTTCTGAGAATGTGCCCTGCTCTACCGATAACCTTATTGCCCTCGTTTATACTATTAAATAAACTATACTTATACTATTAATTACTATTAAATAAGCTACCAAGATATACGTACTTATCCACTTGTTCTATTCTCTCATCATTTAGGAAAATGCTGCATGTTGTTTTCTCACCCTTTCCTACAAGCACCATAATTATTGTTTTATTAGCGTTAATTTTACGGCCTATGTTCTTCATGCTTGTATTCAGTTTGTTCAACATTCTTTGTAACTCTTCGATTGACTCTGCCATCACAACCTTATCATCTGCGAACGCTAGCCTACGTACCATCACTGTCTCGAGGTCCACACCTTCTTCGTCGAAGAGGGCCATTCTTAGACACTTGTCCATGAATATAATAAAGAGCCATGAGGACATAACGCATCCTTGTCTAACACCTTGTATAAGATCGAACCAGTCACTCGGTTTCCCATTAACCCTTACACTCGCTTTGCTACCAGCATATATTGTTTTTATTGCTTGTAGGAACCATCCATTGACTCCGTACTCTTTCAGGACTTCCCAAAGTTTACTTCTATCCACCTTGTCAAACGCTATTTCTAGGTCAACAAATGCACAGAAAACGTTTGTACTTACCCTCAAACTTTTTAATGTGATCTATCTAAAGCTAAATATTTGATCCGTACATGATCTCCTGGCATAAATCCACTTCGGACTTCGCATATCTTTTCTTCTGTTATTTTCATTACCCTACGAATAAGTATTTTTGAATATATTTTACTTACGGTACTTAATAAGCTGATACATCTGTAATTATAGCAGATGCTTTTATCTCCCTTTCCTTTATATATTGGTACGATAATCGCTTTTTTCCAGTTATCTGGAACTTCTCGTATCTCGATACATATATTTATCAATTCGCACAACCTGTGAGGTACATATGTACTCGCCACCGTATTTAAGCATTTCAGCGTTAATACTGTCTATTACCCTTTTTTAAGTTCTTAATTATATCCTTAACATCAGAGGCACAGACTCTCTCAATTGATTTTTCTAACGTATCGTGCCCTATATCGCGATTGTGATGCTCTACAGCTTCGCCTCCCAATAATTCCTTAAAAGAGTCTCTTAAAGCGTCTAGTATCCCGGTAGAACTAAAAGTACGGTAAATACGAAAATAAAAAAAAGCTTACTAATACAATAATATAAATACAATAAAATTAAAAAATTAAAATTGGTGTAATAAACAGTAAAGTTTTAAAGTAAAAAATAATTCTCTTTGGAAAATGGCAAAGTGAATTACTAAAAGGAATTCAAATATGATCCTAATATTCTATGGGCCTAATGGTTTAGCAATTAGTAATGAAGATAGAATCGAGTAAATAGCTGAAAATCTTGAAAGAATCCACAGCTTAACCAAAAATATGGGAGATGAGACCGGTGGGCTTGTTCACAAAGCCTATAATAAAATCAAGGAATCTACCATAAACATTGACGAGGTGACTAAAGTCACATTATCAGCTGTTCTCAAGACTAAATCTAGGAAAGCACCGGGGACAGATAACACACAAAATATCGTTGTAAAAAATGTACCGAAAAAAGCTGATCAGTCTCCTACCTACATTAAGCAAAATATCTGAAAAACTATATTAACTAGAATAAAGATTAATTTGTGATACCTGAGCAATTTGGGTTTGTTGAAGGTAACAATACACTCAACTTCCGATATAAGGATCACCGATTTACAATATTCCTAGAACTGCTGGCCTCGTCTGGCCTCGGAATGCGGTGAAACATTCGTAAACAACAGGAGCGTAGGGACAAAGCGGGTAGTGCACGGGTACTCGCGCGCGGATATTGCGTAATATTAGGAAATGGTTCACACGGCCCTGACTGTTTAGGTTTGGATTCTTCAGCCCTGTGCATCGCCCGTGTATTTCGATTAGTTCACGCAGCTTTCTCGTGCAAGATATGTTGTAGGTGGCGCTCGGTGGCATGTAAACCTGAATTTGTCAACAAAAACATGGCAGATGTACAGGCAGGCTCTGTTTTTTACCATTTTTATATAATAGAAACTGTTTTGACAAATGATTTTAATTCTAAATTATGGGGAAAATTAAGAAGGAAAAAGACCCTTCAAAAGAAAAGAAAATCAAGAACACGGGAAGAGGAACAGAAAAAAAAGCGGTAACGGGTGTATAGCTCCGGGATGTACTTCGGGTTATGATTCTAATCCTACGAAAGTTAGTGTTTTTATTGTGCCAAACGGTGAAGAAAATGTCAAACTATGGCAAAAAGCCATACGACGCGACGATATAATTTTAAAACCGGGTCCTAAAGTGTGTCAGTTGCATTTTGCTCCGAAAAATATTTTGTTGGCACGAGAAGTAAAAGCAGGTGATTGAAGAACTGTCCTTGGAGTAGTAAGTTTATTGCATTTATTTTTTATTTGAAAACTTATACAATTTATTTATTTGTTTTTTTTTCACATAAACTTATTTTAAAGTAAACTAAATATTGTATTTCTAATTTTATTTTTTAATTGGATTTAGAGGTTAAGTATCTATTTTATACGCGGAGTTTTTTTTTACTTATATATTTTGTTAATTCAAATTGAAAAAATATATAAATAAAAATAGAAAGGAGTAATGTGAGGTAGGGGGTATAGATTTTTTGGATTGATCTAGAATTATCGTGTTATTTATTTAAATGACACGTGCGTTCCGCAACACTGCTCCGACCTAGGTTGCTGATCAATCTCTCTAGCGATCACCACTAGTGAAGAGCCTCACAAAATTGTACCGATTTACAAAGTTTCAAAGAATTGATGTATTCTCTTTTTATGAGAAAAACTTTCCTCATATTAGGAATACGACAGTAATATATCTGCCATGTTTGTTGGCGTCTTGGAGACACATCGAATGATTTATGGACGTACCTTCTATGACCTCTAATATCAAGCATTACCGATTTATAAATTTAAAAAATATATTGTTCATTTTATTTATATGAGGAAAACTTTTTTAATATTGGGAATACAACAGTAATGTATACCATATATTTGTTCGCGTATTCGAGAAGCATCGGTTGCCTATTTGAACAACATTCCATAACTTCTCATAAACTGTAAGTATCGCTTTACAATTTTATAACACAATTATTTAACTTGTTTGTAAGAGGATTTTGATGACATTGGGAATATAACAGTACGGTGCTTGAAATAATGGTTTGCGTCTTCGAGGCGCATGGATTGATCTATTGACGAACTTTCAATCACCATATTCTTGATTAATCAGTAGCGACTTAGAAAGTTTTTTTAAAAAAGTTACATTGTTTCTATGAAGAAAATTTTTGTATTAATTTGGAATATAATATAATTAATTTGGAATATAATATAATTAGTTTGGAATATATACGTATTTTACATGGGTGATCTTGAGATCTATGCTAAAAATAAAAAGCAACTACACTAAGCTCTAGGGATTGTCGAAGAATACACTCAGGAGACTGGAATGGAATTTGGGGTAGAAAAGTGCGCCAAGGTTTATTTAAAGCGAGGAAACCTTAATGACATCCCCAAAGACCTTAAGCTCGTCGACAGAAGCTTCCGAACTGTCGGCGAGGAACAAAGTATCTGAAACAAACATGCTTGCCGTCCCAGTAGTACTCCATTCATTTGGAGTGGTTCCATGGACGGAGGACGAGTTCAGATCCCTTCATATCGGGCCACGAACGGTTATGGACATCGACAAAAGCATGCACCTTAAGTATTCTGTTCCGCGACTCTACATCTCACGCCGTCAAGGAGGTCGCGGAATACTCAATCTTGAACGTTTTCACAGCAGGATTATTCTGGGTACAGCAAGTATAGTCGCAAATGGACTAGACCCTCTTCTGAAAATGGTCAGGAAGCATGAAGAAGTAGGCAAAGGAGCGTTTCTGTACAAAGCAGCGGAGGAGGCTGCTAAAACACTCGGCCTGGACTTCAATATCAGGGGTGAGCAAAATGCATCAAATCTTATCCATCTCGAGTACTCACTCCTGAAGGTCCGGATTAAGAAAGCACAAGAGAAAAACTTCCGCGTACAGCTCGTCGACAAGAGGATGCACGGCATTTTCCACAGAAATGAGGAGGATCAGTCGATGCCTTGTGAGCTAACGTTTGCTTTCCTTAAATCACGCAGATTGAAGTGAGGCACGGAGGGTTTTATTTTGGCACGTCAAGACGGTATCATTTCCACTCTAGCATACCGCCGCCACATTTCAAGCCAAGACATTCCCGATGACAGCTGCATAGCGTGTCATGCACACCCCGAGCATCTAGGACACATACTATCTAGTTGTCCAACTCATGCGGGAACGAACTACATCCAAAGGCACAATGCGGCAATAAGAGTGATTTATCACCATCTTTGTTACTCTTACGGCATTAGCCCTAACACCGCTCTGCTAAACGCTCCTAGGGGAATAAAGTCAATTATCGGAAATGAGAAGTGCCGCTCATACTGGAACTTCATATTCTCGACAATTGTTTCTGCTCTGCACTCAAGTCCTGACATAGTTCTCCTTGACTTCGAGAAGCGAACCATGTTCGTTATCGAATTTTCGGCACCAGCTGACAAAAACGTCATAGCCAAGGAGAAAGAAATGAAAGAGGGGTATAAAGATATTATAAGTGAGCTACGACTGTCATTCCCGGAATATTCTGTTAAGCTAATCGTCTTGATCATCGGCGCTCTTGGGGGTTCTAAGGTTTCACTGGTTAGTAGCCTGAAAAGCATCCCTGCGTGCCAACTAAATGCTAAGACGCTCGCCTAGAAGATGCAGGAGGCGTTCGTCCTTGGGTCGGTCCGTGTCCTCAGGGTGCACAATACTTTTTCCGGATCATCGTATTCAATCCGTCGTAGACTGTAACCACCCATCTCACGGTCGTGAGACGTGGTTACAGCTGAAATTTTACCGCAATTTCGCTGGGAGCGGGTGCAGTTTTCAGATTAGCACCTGCTCCCAGCGAAATCCCGTGGTTGTCTTCATGACAAACTTTTAATTATTTATATATATATATATATATATATATATATATATATATAATTAAAAAATAAGGTTAAACAACCACCGCAGGGTCTCACTGGGAGCAACTGCCATCTAAAAAATGACACCGGCTCCCAGTAGTACCGCGGCAAATCACATTCATGGCCACGTCTCACAACCGTGAAATGGGTGGTCACAGGACACGATGAAATCAAAACGACAGGCTGGCGAAACCCTCGTGTGTTTTGAGGACACGAAGCGACCCAAGGATGACAGCTTTCTGCATCCATTTCGCAAGTGCCTTGGCATATTTTTTGCAGGCTGGTATGGCTTTAACACTAGGGGTACCGGACTGACCGGCCCCCCTCCGGGTACCGCGAGCCGTCATTTGACGGTTAGCAATTTTTTCGTATTTAAAGCTTTTATAAAGTGATACATTGTAAAGTTCTTTGTTACTTATATTGCTCCAAGTGTACTTTAAATCTTACAACTGTCAACTAGATGTTATGTAGTCAATCACACACTGAACACGGGACGCATTCTGTCTTGCCCATCCAATCTTCTTGTTCAGTTGATGCAAGCGTCTTTTGGTCTTTTGATCCATCGTCGGTTTGAGCCTTCGACTTGAATTACCCAAAGCTCTCGCAGCACCATAAACTGAGCAATTGATGGTTCAGAGGTCGGACTCTTTGACTTTATGAAAATAAGATTTTCGGTGTGACAGAAACATAAACTTGAAAAATATTGGAAGTATTCATTTTTTTAGAAAAAAACAAGTTTTGAGAGGAACCTCCGTCTATGAGGAAGCAAATTTATTTGATACCTATGAAGAAGCAAAATGCTCATCAAATGAGTACAAATAAATACACCAATTGTGAATATATCCATAGTGCTTCGCAGCGGTATTTATATATTTTAATAGAATATTTCGATAGATGGGAGTTGAAAATAAATGTAGAGAAAACTAAACTTGTTGTTTTAAAAAATAAAAACAGGAAAGAATTTATACCAGACTTATATATGCAGGAAATTAAAATTGTACCAGACACTACATATTTTTAGGACTCACACTATGTACAAAATTGAAATATAATAAACAAATAGACAAAATTAAAAAGAAGGCTATGCGGATAATAGAATTCTTGAATTGTCTGATAGGTAGAAGAAGTAAATGAGCTATTAAAAAGAAGCTGATAATTTACCAAGCAATCGTTTCAAAACGCTAATGATGCACACAACTCCGATATGGTCAGCAATCTGCAGTTAGAATATAAATAAACTTCAAATCATTAAAAATAAATGTCTACGCATGATAGCCAAAGCTACACATAAAGACAAAAATTTAGATCTGCATTCGAAATATAATTCAGAACCTATTAGGAATCATATTCGAGGGGCTGATAGCAAAAGCGGAGTAAGAAAAGAGTCGGAGCGAAAGCGGGTTGATTATTTCTCAGCGCAAGAACGAATTAGCTTGAGCGCTACGGGCAAAAACGAGTTAAAGATTTAACTCGTTTTTGCCCGCAGCGCGTGGCCTAACCCATTTTTGCCCGTTTTTTTTTTTTTTTTTTTTTTTTTTTTTTTTTTTTTTTTTTTTTTTGTCGTTCGCGCCTGGACGATCGAGAATAAATAAACTTGATGGGTTTATCTCCATAATAGCTCAAGCGCAATATCAACGATTTTTCAGAAGAGTCAAAAAACGTTCTCAAAATTCGAATTTTTAATCTTGAAGAAACAAATGTATACTCCTAAAGTACATCAATGCTGAATTGATGCCTGAAAAGTTAGATTGGAAAATTATATTATATTTCAAAAAAATTAGTGATCATTATCAAAAAGAATAAATAATTG
>CAKNWW010302457.1:440-12361 GCA_932074435.1 Andricus kollari | reverse complement strand
GCTCATAGAGTAAGTGAGTCCATCAGAAAATCCAGTCGTTAGCGGAATATTGACGGGTTATCTGGCATCTTCATTATCGAGTCTTGTATCACTCGAGTATTTGAGAGATATTGCTCGTAGAGTAAGTCCGCCAGAATGTGAGGTGAGTTAGTAATGCTGAAGAATCCCTTACAACTGTCAAAACATGACACGAGACATCGTCGTCCAAGTATTAAAGAGAGCAAAACTCAAGGTAAAAGAAATATCTCCAGTCTCTCTCTCCTCCCCTCTCCTTTCACTAGATCATGTGTTACAAACAAACATACTAAAGATATTAAAACATCACAGATAAGTCTTTCAAAAACACAACTTAAAACCATTATAAAAGTAGAGGAGTACATAAGGTTTACCGCAGATAATTTCTCAAAAATACAACTTAACTTAACCAAAAAAAATAAATTAAAGTGAGAACAACGTGTGGCCAAGTTAGAGATTGGATCAAAGTGAGAGTTTTGTTTTCAGCTGGTTAAAAAAAATCGTCACGTTACAAAACCCCTTCCCAGGCAGGTAATGCGGGGAATTAATTTCACCGAATACCTGAAATCCAATCTCAGCCAAGCCCACGCCCCTCGATATTCAATGGTTCAGTTCAGATTATCAGGAGGACTTCAAATAATAGACCGATTTTTCTCCACGCATTGTGCTCACTAGGATTATAGCTTGACCAAAAGTAGGTAAAAGTATTAATAAAACAACTAATCCACTACGGCAAAACAACTTACAGACTACGGCAAGAAAGACTTAAAACTAGTGCCCAAAATGGCTAACGAGGATCTAAGTTAGTACTCTGATGCATTTTATCAATAATAATTCCCGCTAACGCCTTCAATAAAGGACAGTTCGGGTCCACGTCGCGGGTCGCCTCCGATACCCGATTCAAAACAGATCTGTCAATTAGCATATCCGACATTGTCGGCCGCGCTAGGTTCTGGCTTCCAGAGAAATCCCCAGCTCGTACCACAAGCGGGAACGAATCCGCCGAAGAGAACAGCGAGGGCGAGTTTCCCAACTGCGGGGACACGTTAAGCGCAGGAGGTAAAAGACTGTTGTGAACCACCGGTCCGAGTGGCAACGGTGCCGGCACAAACCTAGGTTCTTCTCCCAATGGATGCCTAGGGCCAATCGTCCCTTCCCTCCATCCAAGATGACATTTGGAGCAACCAGACAGCTTCACCGCTGGTTTACCACAGCCAAAACAGAAGACGTGCTTCTTAAACGGACACCTGTTATAATTATGACCGGAGTGGTGGCAGTTGAAGCATTCTCCTTCACGTGGACTGTGCAGTGGTTCCCACTTCTCCCTCCGGTAGCAAAGCCTTGCTGCAGGAGAGCACAATTTTGGGCCCAGCAATTCGCGAGAAACCGCCTCAGTCTGACCCGGAGCAAACATCCCACCAGTAACCCCCCACACAGCCGGGCGAGTCAAAGGGAAAGTCCAACCACCTTCAAAACCTCCGATCCCTGGACTACTCGGGGATAATGGCATCGCAAGCGGAGAGCGTGGGTCCGCAGACTGAGCAAGTCCAGATCCTCTCCTGATACCACTTGGAGTAGTGGGTTTACAAGTTGGAGGCGAGATGCCCAATCTCCGGAAACCACCCTCGCCACGTGAGACTTCCAAAGAAACTGCACTGAAAGATGGGAAAGATGAGAAAGCTTCTCGTCCATTACCACTTGGTGTAGTGGATTTCCATGGCAAATTGGAGTCGCCAGACCAGATGGGGCCAACTCTTTTTCCGAAACCCTCAGAAATGGCAGAACCAGTTGGTCCAAGAGGAGAATGGATTGGCCCAATTGACCCACTAATTAACCCAATACCACTTGGGGTAATGGGCTCCAAGGGGGGAGGAGATGGATCCTCCAAACGAGCGATTCCCCTTCCCTTACGCAGAACCTCCAGGAGAGTCGGGTCAATTGGTGGCGAGGGCTGACCTCGAGGTCGTAGCAACCCCCTACCACGTCCAAGACCACTCGGGGGCATAGGCCTTACAATTGAGAGTGGTGAGTCAGTAGGGCGGATAAAACCCCTTCCCCTTCCAATACCTCTTTGAATGGTGGTTTTCCACGGAGAGGTGCAGCCAGCCAGCCCCGAGGAGCTCTTCCCCACAAAAGTACCACTTGGGGTAGTGGATTTACCTAAACTTTTGGTAAGACCCCTTCCCCTTCCGATAGTAGGCGTAACCGGTTCACGCAACAACGGCTTGTTTTGATATTTCCCGGATCCTGCGACTTCGCCTGATGATAGGAGAGACTTCGCCTCCTTCTCCATCCTTATAATATTTCGCCTGACGATCTGATGCTAAATATAAGCTAAATCTAAACCATGCACGGCTGTATTGTAAGCAAACCGGAGATCTGGAATATGTTTATCCCAATTCCGGTGGTCGCTTTCAACAAAAGAAGTCACCATAGTCTCAACCACCCTATTCACCCGCTCCACCGGATTTGCTTGTGCATGGTATGGGGGAGTAGTAGAATGGCGAATACCAAGTTGATTGGCGGCCCTCGAGATAAGTTTATTGACAAATTCGGTACCATTGTCGGTGAAGAGAACTTCAGGAGTTTTCCACCTAAAAACCACACAATCCTCAAAAGCCTTCTGAACATTGTTACTATTAGCTTGCCTCAAAGGAACACACACAATCCACTTTGTAAACATGTCTTAGAATATCAGTAAGTAGCGATAATTGGCACAACTAGCGGGGAATGGACCCATTATGTCTGCTGCTACGACCAGCCATGGTTGTTCGATGACACGTTTACCCATAAGTCCTACGGGGCCAGCCTGCTCAACCTTGAGTCTTTGACAGGTAGGACATAATCGAACGTAAGCCGCCACATCTCTGAACATACAGAGCCAATAATACAAGAGAGCCATACGAACGTGAGTCTTTTCTACACCAAGATGACCAGAGGTAACTGCATCATGCGCATCCTGCAAAGCTTTATTCCTTAACTCTATAGGCAGAACCAATTTCCAGGCCTCCAGATCTGGTAAGAGCGGATCGACAAGAGGGTTTGGACGATGGCAATACAGATGTCCACCTTCCACCTACCAGTCTGGGAAACGCGTCGGCAATTCTTGGACCTTCTTAACCTTACTGAGGTACCAGGGATCCTCCGCCTCCAAAACGGCATTAACTGCTTCGACCTCATTCTCGTACATCCGAGAGAGAGCATCAGGGACGTGATGTTAAGCGCCTTTCCTATGCTTGATTGTTATCTGTATCCCAAGCAACTCTGTAGCCCACCTTCCCAACCTACCAGTTGGGTCCTTCAAATTGTACAACCAACGGAGGCTACTGTGGTCCGTAATCACTTCAAAGGGATAACCCTCAAGATATGGACGGAACTTCCTAACTGCCCAGATCACGGCCAGACACTCCTGCTCTGTGACCGTGAAGTTCCGTTCAGCAGTAGCCATTGTTCGGCTGGCATAAGCAATGACCCGCTCAGCGCCATCTATAAGCTGAGTCTGAACGGCCCCCAGCCCAGTACTACTCGCATCGGTCTCAAGAGTAAAGGGTAAACTAAAGTCTGGTCGTGCTAACGTTGGAGCAGAAGTCAAAGCAGCCTTCAACGTCTCAAAAGCCTTCCGCTGCTCTTCACCCCAAACAAACCTACGACTTTTTTTAGTAGACGGAATAAAGGTTCTGCTATACTGGCAAAGTCTTTGATGAACCTCCTATACCATGAGTTCCACCTTTTCAGGGTCGGCATGAAAACCAGACTGATTGACCATATATCCGAGGTATTTAACCTCTTCACAACAGAACTCGCTCTTTTGCCGGTTTATCGTAAGCCCAGCTTCGACTATCACATCTAGGACTCTTTCCAACCAAATCATGTGCTCCTCGAAAGATTGAGTGACCACAATGATATCATCGAGGTAGGCGAACACATGAGGTTCGAATTCCGGTGTGATCAGTCGGTCAAGCAGACGTTGGAAAGTGGCCGGGGAGTTTGACAAACCGAAACGCATTCTGGTATATTGGTATAACCCCATTCCAGGAACAGCGTAAGCGGTCAACTCCTTACTTTCGTCCGGCAAAGGAATCTGGTGAAAAGCCTGACTAAGATCGATTTTTGATATATATTGGGCTGAGCGAAGTTTATCCAGGATATTACTCATGCACGGAGAAAAGTTTCCACGTCTGCTGGCTGTGCAGACAGCCTCTGCCGTGGTTCGTGCTAGGGAGACTCGCTAGGCGGCGCGCATGCGGGCACAACGAGAGTTGATGCAGCCTTGCGACTCCTGCTTATACGCACGTAACATCTCGATGCCCATCTGCACTCGGCATACTCGTGCATGCACGTTTTCCCGCGCTTAGTTATCGAGTGTCGTATATTCATGCGTATGCATCAGAGCGACCGAGCGGTCTCGAGCACTGCAGCGCGAGAAAACGTGTATGCACGGCTATACCGAGTGCAGATGGGCATCGAGATGTTATGTGCGTATAAGCAGGAGTCGCAAGGCTGCATCAACTCTCGTTCTGCCCGCATGTGCGCCGCCTAGCGAGTCTCCTTAGCATGAACCACGGCAGAGGCTGTCTGTACAGCCAGCAGGCGTGGAAACTTTTCTCCGTGTGTTCCTCATAGGATAAGCGTCCTTTTTTGCAACCTCATTCAGCCTTCTAAAATCAATGCACAATCTAAATTCATTATCAGACTTTCTGGCCATCACTACCGGGTTACACCATCCACTCTCCGAGGGCTCGATCCAAGCTTCCCTTTCCAACTTTACAACAGAACTTTTAAGTGCCTATAACACCTTAGGAGAATACCTCCGATAATTCTGTTTAATGGGAGGATGATCTTGCACATCGATCACATGTGACGCTAAATGGGTGGCGGGTAATTGTTCTGGCATTGGAGGAATCATCTCGTCCAGGAGTTTTTTTTTTAATTTCCCCTGACGAGGCAATAATTCTCTGAGACCCTCACACTTAATTGGGGACTGGACTAATTCGTTACTGACGCAATAATAACTCGGCAAATGATCTGAACTTATTTGCACACTTTTACTACCTTGGGAGGGCAAACTATCAGAACTTACATTTCTAATCTGATTATCCTGTAATTTACTAGAACTTCACCTTATGAAACTATTATCCTTATCGATTGGCTGAAAATCATTCTGTTCTACCACAACCCCTGGCTTCTCATCTTCTAAACCTAAACTAATTCTATTGCCCTCATAAGAGTGCCAGAACCCGTCTTCATTTCTCCAAATCCTTTTTTTATATTTAACCTTAAAGTCGAAGATCTCCGCAAAATCATGACTTAAGATGACTTCGCAGTCGAAAGTTGGAGCGAAACGAATTGGCATTTTATGGTTATAACCTAAAAACTGGACTGACATGATGGCCGTCCCTAACACCTCTTCAGTTACTCCATTTGGGTAAACAACCCCTGAGGACGAACCATGTGATAATCCGTCGATTATCATACTAAAATTTTATATCGCTCGTTTACCTATATAACTACAGCACGAGCCAGGGTGAAATATCCCTTTCAACCTGTGACCATCTGTAATTACTGTAACATGCAATCGTCTATTACGAAATAAAGCACAAATCTGCTCACGATACTTATTATTAATACAGCAACAAGTGGGGATCCTTTCAAATAAGGAGGACAGGCGGATCCGTTCATTGTCCATCCT
The DNA here is from genome assembly GCA_932074435.1 of Andricus kollari. Taxonomy (NCBI): domain Eukaryota; kingdom Metazoa; phylum Arthropoda; class Insecta; order Hymenoptera; family Cynipidae; genus Andricus; species Andricus kollari. Next base: position 6,657 of record CAKNWW010302457.1, on the reverse strand, counting down.
CACTCGTTTCCCCGATTCAAAGGATAACTTACACAACAAGCAGCTGTAGTTATATTCGGTTTACTGCAAATGTGACAAAACATTACTTGCGGCTTGTTGCAATCCCTAAAGAAATGTCCGATTTCATTGCAATTCCAGCACCCAAGCCGCCTAACAGCCTTTTGTGCTAGACCTATGGCAGCAGCTGCCATAGGCATAGGCGAAATCACTACGGGATATGGCATGTCAGTACCGTGGTTGACAATTTGAATAGGCCTTTTCAAGTTGCTCCCACATGCAAATTGGTGGTTGGAAGAACTTAAACAAAGATCTGATATTTTGCAGATAATCTGCAATAGTTTCATCTGGTCCCTGGGTCCTTCTCCTTACCTCCTCTTTGAGCTTGAATTGGAAGTTAACTCCTCCATACCTTCGTCTAAATTGTCTGACAAAATTGTCCCAATCTGAACAATTATTTTTGTCCTGACATAACCTGAACCACGTTAAAGCACCGTGTGTAAGGAGACTAGGCATCGCTGCTAGCAATTGGCTGTCAGTCAAACCGCTACCCAAACGACATTCACTCAACCTTTTCAAAAATTCTTCCGCACTACTATCCCTTGCCCCACTGAAAGATAGATTCCATTTACGGACCACGTCCAAAACATTTGGAGCGCGATCAGTTGAATGGTTAAAACCAAACGTGGGATGAGTGGAAGCATTGAAAACATTAGTTTGATAGGGTTGTCTGGTTGTCTCGGGATAACACATGCGTTCGTCAACAATAGTGGAATTAACAAGAGGAGTTGGACGATTGGCAGGGATCTCTACGAGATTTCGTTGTTCGGACAGTAATGTGTGATACGAACTAACAGAAGGAGTTGAAGGGGTATTCGCTCTTAGGTTGGGTGGATCTAAATCGATCAAACGATGTGAGTTCAGGCTCTGCGGGCGGTTATCACTTGGAATGAAACCAGTGATATTGCCCGCCCTAGTATCAATACTAGTGAATTCTGAGGGATAAAAAGTTGATCTGCTGACAGGGATCTGTGGAATTCCCGCAGAGTTCCGCATAGATGAAAACCCACTATTAACCAAAGGTTCAGCAAAATTTACATAGGGGTATTTAAGGTTAGTGGCGTGAATAAATTAGGTCTCTGGATTGTCTAGGTAGACCCAGTTCTAGGTGGAACTCCGGCATCAGATGACAGGGGCGCCCCCGCTGATGTCAAATCATCGCCGAGACGGTCAGTTACTGGTGTATCCATAACATTTACCAATCCACTGCTAGATATACCCGCTTGAGAACTGTGGAGCGCCACCGACCAATCATGTTGAGCCCAACTCACATTTTGCCCTTTCGATTTCAGATTATAACGGATTATGCGATAAGCACGTTCATCCGCATTCCCATGCGTACTTAACCCGAAATCCAAGAGAACATTCTCGACCTCGGCCTTCGATAGGCCACTCATCCAAGCGATGACTCGGTCTGTTGTATCAGTCCAGACTCGTGAAAATTCAAAATTTGAGTCCTCCATCTTATTAAGATCAAAGAATTAATTTTATAATAGTGTTTATAGCGCTAAAACACAACTACCGAAATTCACACAACTTAAATGTAATACGGCAACTGAGACTTATGATACTAAACAACAACAAAAAACATTCTTAATATATCAATAAATACGAATAAAACAATTGAAAAGGTAAAATCATAATTGGACAATCCTAGAAAAATAATAATAGACCAAATACAGGCAACACAGGTCGAGCAATTTTAATAGAAACTCATTTTCTTCAATAAATGGTAAAGCCTAAAGTAAAACCTCCAATTTCGGAGAATATTTCAATTTAGCCATCACAAAATTCTGTTCAAATACGAGAATATTCACTAAAAATGAGAAAATATTCGCAAATTAGAAAGTTTACGAAAAATTACCGAAAGTTTCCGACAAATTACCGGTCAGATTCTCAAAAGAGAATATTTCAATTTAGTCCTCACAAAATTCTGTTCAAATATGAGAATATTCACTAAAAATGAGAAAATACTCGTTCATTAGAAAGTTTACAGAAAAAAATTCCAAAATTACCGAAAGTTTCCGACAAATTACCGGTCAGATTCCAGCCATTTACTTCACACCGAAAGTTCGCCCTAGGACGCTTCGATACTACTAGATTTAGAGTGTAACACGTTTAGAAGTATCAAACTACATTAAAATAAATCATTTAAGATAAATTGGTTAACCTAGTTAAAACAAACAAAATTAATTTTTATAAAAGAAATAACCGATTCCCGCCAGAATGAATGAAACTTTCAAAAGTTCTTAAAATTTCCGACAGTCACCTGTCGAAGTCTCAACACAGACACCGCTTTCTTACACGCACTATACAACAATAACGCGACAAAAGGTGGAGCACAATACGAGAAAATAAAATCGGGGATCAGAACACACGACATTAAGTAAAAACAAACATCCTGTTAAAGTTCACACAAAACAACTGATTTTCTCGTCCTTGCTCAGAGAAGGGGCTGCACGTTGGGCGTCATTTGTGACAAGATTTTTGATAGTAGATGAAGAAATGACCTACCTTCACAAATGGCGACCCAAACGATACAAATTTGGAAGTCCTGAAAAATGATTATGTAAAATAGACTTGACCAGTGTCAAGTGCTTGGCGCCAGGCGCCTGTGGAGACGCCACCGGGTGTACAACTAAAAAAAAGACTATATAAAGAATAATAACCTGATTAAATTTTCGAATAGGAATTGTTACGACTAGCTCTACGGGAGAGGGAGTTGGAGGGGACGATCTCTAAGCAAGGCACAATCAGTTACATTCGCATGAAATGACATATTTTTATTAAAATGAACAAATGGAATTAAAAAAAGACAAGTTAAAAACTACTTCAAAGACTTAGAAACTAAGAGGAAAAAGAACGTGTTATTAAGTTAACGATTCGATTAAGCGCCTCATTTTAAGGACTTACACATTTTTAAATCAGACAAAATAACAAACTAATAATCTTCAAGATCGAGGAGAGAATGGGCAAGGAAAGAGATCAAATTTCAGATAAATATTTACCTCGAGTTTTGACTCAATTAAGACCACAATTTGTTGCTTATTCACCAACTAGTATCCAACAATCAAAAATTGATACGTCCCCACTCCAATATGGCCACACGAAATCTGACCCTTTGTTTCCCTCTCAAGGAAAGCGTCGTCCTTTTCATTTTCATAAGTGAAATTCGCTGACGAGGACATCGACGCGCCACCTGGCGTCTTCATTGTTGAACCTTGTATCACTCAAGTGGTAAGAGATACTGCTCATAGAGTAAGTGAGTCCATCAGAAAATCCAGTCGTTAGCGGAACATTGACGGGTTACCTGGCATCTTCATTATCGAGTCTTGTGTCACTCGAGTTTTTGAGAGATATTGCTCGTAGAGTAAGTCCGCCAGAATGTGAGGTGAGTTAGTAATGCTGAAGAATCCCTTAAAACTGTCAAAACATGACACGAGACATCGTCGTCCAAGTATTAAAGAGAGCAAAACTCAAGGCAAAAGAAATATCTCCATTCTCTCTCTCCTCCCCTCTACTTTCACTAGATCATGTGTTACAAACAAACATACTAAAGATATTAAAACATCACAGATAAGTCTTTCAAAAACACAACTTAACACCATTATAAAAGTAGAAGAGTACATAAGGTTTACCGCAGATAATTTCTCAAAAATACAACTTAACCTAACCAGAAAAAAAACAAATTAAAGTGAGAACAACGTGTGGCCAAGTTAGAGATTGGATCAAAGTGAGAGTTTTGTTTTCAGCTGGTTGAACATAATCGTCACGTTACAACCTTTGACTAAATTTGTGCATGAGAAAAAGAAAATTTGCCTTGACATTATCTGCAAGCATCAGTGATTAAAATAAAAATATGAACGATTTTTAGAATAAACTTTCAGAACAAAAATTCTCAGGCTGAATCCATGCGCATCCCATTTTATCACAAGAAGTTCACAATTTTATGAAAGATTAATTTAAAAAAAAGGAAATTTTATTTTCCGAAAAAATGTAAAATTCGCAAATATTATATTTAAGAAATTATTGCTAAAAAATATTTTAATCTTGTTGAAAAACTGTTTCGATGTCAGCATTTTTGGAGGAAAAAATATTACATTCTCATCTCAATGAGAAGGTATTGGTTTTATGTGAAAAATGACTTTCGCGGATTCAATCAAATTTCGACGTTTTGAGGCCCCCTGAGTCAGAAAAAATTATTTTTACGAATGTGTCTGTCTGTAGTCTGTAGTATCGTGTAGACACGATAACTTTCGAAAGATTTATCAGATTGGATTGTGCTTTAGCACACTTTTTGAAGGCCTAAAAAGAAAGAACAAGTTCGTTAACCAGCTATTTTGAATAAGAATTCAAAGCGTGAGCACATTTTGAACATTTCTGAAACCACTTTTTTTTCTTAAAAAGACAAACAATTTATCCTAATGACATTTTTCGATCAAAAAAAATTATGAGAGTTATAGCATTTTCAAAATAAAAAAAAAAATGAATAAAAAAAATTATCATTTTAGGCCGAACAACGCACGATATGAAAAAAAGTCAAGAGGGGAAAAACGTTTGTTTTTTAGAGCCCTACACGATTATCATAAGAACTTTTTGAATTTTTTCAAAAAAACAAAAATTCAAATTTTGATTGCACAAAAAATAATAAAAAATCAAAAACTCCATTTTGCTCTCAAACTATGCAGGATACAAAAAAAGATGAAGGTATACAAATCGTGCATCTAAAAAATATCTACAAATTTGTTATTAATCACTTTTTGATAGGACGCGTAATTTTTGTTTTATTCGTGAAAAACAACATTGAAAATAAAAAAATAAAATTTTTGGACAAACGACACAAGCTATGAGAAAAAAATGAATAGACTAAAGTTGTTCATCCAAAAAACAGCTACATATTTTTTATTAGCAATGTTTCGATAGGACGCTTAGTTTTTGTTTCAAACGTAAAAAATAACATTAAAAATAAAAAAAATTAATGTTTTGGAAGACGACACAAGGACAGACGAAAAAATTAATATGCGAAAGTTGTTCACTCAAAGAGGATCAACAAATTCGTTATTTCTAATTTTTGGGAAAGGCGAATAGACTTTTTTTTAATCCTAAGAAATAAGAATAAAAATGATAAAATTAAATTTTTGGCAAAACGACACAAGAGATGAAAAAAAAAATGTAAAGACAAAAGTTGTTTAACCAAAAAAGATTTACAAATTTGTTATAAACTTTTGTTATAAAAATGCATCAAAAATTAGAAATTTACTTTCTGGAAAAACGACAGAAGCTACAATGAATTTTTATTTAACAAAATTTTTCATCTAAATTATATCTGCAAATTTGCTCAGCACCACTTTACACTAGTATGCGTATTTTCAGTTTAAATTATAAAAAATAACGTTGAAAGTAAACAAATTAAATTTATGGAGAAAGGACACAAGTTGCAATAAAATGTATAATAACAACATTTTTTTTATAGAATGCACACTTTTTTATAATCATAAAAACAAGACAATGAAAATAAGTTTGTTTTAATACCAATGCATATTATGAGCTGTGATAATATACATTTATTGAAATTATAGATTTTCAGGGTAACTGAGAATAAAAATTAGTACAAAATAAGGAGCAAATATTGAAGCAATCATGAAAAATAAAATTTGTACATTATTTTGCAAAATCTGAATAAGCAGTACCAGCTTGAGATACAGAAATAAATATGATATAAATTTGATATAATAGTGTTGAAGATAATGTAGAAGAGTTCACATTTTTGACAAAATCGAGTGTGAAGCACGAGATACGTGATGAGAATTGGTTCGTTAAAGCCAAAGCAGCTTTAACAAAAGAGAATTCACAATCACAAAATTACAGTTGTCGATGATTTGACCTTCAATTTCAAAAGGTCTGGGCGCAAATGTGGGGGACATACAAAGACCGAGCGCGTGGCGCGAGGTAAATACATCGTCGAACGCGAAGCGCGAGATAAATATGTTATCGAGCGCGAAGCGCGAGTAACAACAGTCGCACGAGCAGGCGCGCTCAAACTTGCGAGCGAAGCGAGCCGCGTATTAGAAAATATATGAATAAATATCTCGATATAAACAGACATATACATGCATACACACGTAAATATATATATATATATATATATATATATATATAT
>CAKNWW010302421.1:487-10667 GCA_932074435.1 Andricus kollari | reverse complement strand
GCCAAGCCTCCCCTTCGCGCCAGGTCCAGGTCTCCTGCTCTAAAGCCAACTTTTTCTAGCATACTTGGATATCAATTTTCCGAACTTGGATGTATTCGAATTAGTCCCCACAGCAATCCGAAACGTATTTTCGAACTTCGAAGATACGTTTTTCCTCCCGATAAACCAATTCGGATGAGAAGCCAAAATTCTTCCCTCAAGTCCATGCCAACCGAAGAACAAATTGTATTATCAACTTCCAATGGTGACGTATGTGCAGTTTTAGAGAAAGGCATAAACTACCATTTGACTTTTCGTGGAATATTTAAACCTATTTTGTCCTGTTCCAAACGGGCTAAAATAAACATAGACAGCGGCGCAGTTGAAGAGTTGACCACAGAAGAAATGGCGGAATGTCCAATAAGCAACAGAGTGTCAAGATGTTATCGAGTATATCATGTGTGAACCACGATTTTTCACTTCGTTAATAAATAAAAAACGTGCACGTATGTCCATCACTTGTAATATCGCAAATTACGTACTATACCGTTTAAAATAAATCCGATTTCAACTATCTTCTGTTAACTTTCAACTTTCCTATGTGAAATTAATTTTATAGGCGATTCTAAATTCGTTCAATGGAGTGGGAAATATGGCACCATCGTAGAAACACGCGTTCCTGGAGCTGTGAGGTTTTTTTCTAGAAAATACCGCGTCCAGTGATAGTCGGAATTAAGGCCGTGATTTCTGGTTCAGTTTTGTGTTGGGTTTTACTTTCAAAGGATACTTTTTATCTATGTGAAGTGATTCTAGCTGGCTTTAGTATTTTTTGTCATTTCTTATTGGTGGTGCTACTACCCAACCTAAAAATACCGGTTCAACGTATCAGTGCAACGAAGCCTGATATTGTCCTTTAAGATCTGAAGACCAAGATCATATACGGGATTGAATTCTCGGCACCAGCCGGTGGTAATATCACGGCAAAGGGGGAAGAAAAACGGGCGAAATATCAAGCACTTTTTTTCGAGCTGAGCAGGCCGTACCAAGGCTACCAAGTCCCTCTTGTAGTTTTCATGATCGGCTGTCTTGGAGGTATGAAAGCTTCACTTCTTAGCCAACTCAAGTAGATTCCGGCTAGCCAGCGTCAGGCTCATTCCATCGCAAACTCCAAGGAACAGTGCTGAACGATGCTCTCTAGTGTGAATTTCCCGCTCTTACTTACCTTCTAGGACAGAAGGAGCAGAAGTGGATGACGTAAACGTTTCGGTTGCGTCGGGAGTGGTTGCTTTAAGGAACCATGATCTTAGGTTCCGGAACCTACAATTTCTCACGTAATAAATATAAATCGGTTCAATAGTCAAACACTTTTACTCGATTTTGAATCCTGTTCTGTATGGGTCTAAGATATTCCATATTATTTCATTCAATTAAAAATTTTTTAATTTAAAAACAAATAATTTTCTTAACTTTAGGAATATTTGAAAGGTCATTTAAAATTAGCAATTTTAAATCAACTATTTTTTTCGTGATCACAATTGTAAAAATAAGCATATATTTTGTTTAATTCTCTAAAATGAACAACTAAAATTTTTGGCTCAGAATATAAATTTTCGATTTTTCATTAGAATTTTTGATGGGTGACAACACAACCGTTGGTTAAAGAAGGTAAAGTTTCATAAAATCTTAGGGCTACAGAGAATTTTCCACAGAGTATTGACGGAAGAAGTATTGAAAATAAATAATGATTTTAAATACTAAAAGAATGTAAGAATGTAATGTAAAAATAAGCATAGAAACTTTATTTTCTTCATTTATGTACACTTTTTCGAGACCAAACACATTTTCTGTGTTGGAGGGTGATGAGTTGCATAGATAATTTATTTATTTTTGAATATGACACAATAATTTGTTCTAACAAATACGAAAGTAACATTAAATTGTGGTTGAAATTACTTTCGACTCCCGAAGGTTTTGCAGCAGAAATGGTAGCCCACTCTCTTGGTCCATACAGACAAGGTTTTAAAAAATTATAGTTAGGCATACGTTTTTTGAATCATTTTAATCATTCATCAAAAGACCAAATCTTTGCCAATGCTCGTATGATATTGCTAATAAATATTAATTTGCAACAATAATTTCATACTTTTGGTAAGAATAAAACTAATTCTGTTTAACTTTAATTTTTTGAATCTCAGTTTAAAGTACAGCTTTAAGCGCTGCTTCTCATGATGTATCAATTAGTATGGCGTAATATAACCTTGTAAAACCACGCACGCATTTTGTCTCTACAAAAAAAAATTGTCAAATCCAGCTACGATTACCAACAATCTCTTTAAACCAAGTAAATATTCTTCGACTGAAGATTTTGTTTCTCAGTGCATAAAATACAAATATCTCAGAAAAAAATTTCCACATCTCTAATCTATTTGACAAACATTGGACGTATAATAATTTAGAAGGACAAATGCGATAGCGACTAGTGTGAGTACTCGTTTGAAACAACGGAATATTCAGTTTCTCACGAAATTTTGCATTGAGCAGTTTTTGCTGAATTTTGAGAAAATGAAGTGCGCTACTATCCTCTTCATGAGCTTAGCTATCTTCTTTACTTTTTGTGGTAAGTGCAACAATATAATATCACCCAAAAAAATTTGTCTTGGATTTAAAAAAATGCAATCAAAGAAATGTGTAAATTACTACGCTTTTAAAGAAAAGTTTATTTGGGATATAATTCTTTCATTTATATTAAAGATATAGTTTGATGTTTGAAGGAAAATATTTTTTTAAATAAAAGAGGTAATTTACTTACATAGAATAACAAAAACTGATCAAAGCGATTAAACCACAATTTTATATTTGAAAGAAACTTCGCCTCCATATTGTTTCAATAAGGCTGAAAATGTTGCGTAAGATCGTGCGTCATGTGGCTTAGAATCTGAGGACTGTTTCGTTTGTGAAAATTTCCCGTTTGCCACGTTTTCCATTTAAGACCCTTTTTTATAAATATTTTAATAAATTTATAAATTTTCAACAAAGAAACTAACACCCTTAATCCCCCATTTAAAGCGCAATATTTCTTCTTTTAGATTTTTCAATTAAATTTTTACCTTTTTTGGTACTTTAAAAATAATTTAATTTCAATTAAAAATAGTTTTTTTAGGCTGATAGTTAGGTTTTCGAAACATTGCACTAGATCAGTTTGTAGTACGAAGTGCGCTCATTAGGGTGCACAAAAAAAGCATGAAAAGTTTTCTTTTTCAATCAAATAAGAGTTCCAGCTAAGAAACCAGGGAGATGTGGCTTGGGCCGAAGCCCGGGGAGATCTAACTTCTTGGTCTCGCAGATCGTGCTTTTGTGGGCTTCGCTTCAGCGGCGGCGCACCATTCACGACTCAGCCGAGTGGGGGTTTACTAGCGAGGATCGTTTCGTTGATGTCGCTGGGAGGGGGTTTCGTGTGATTGGATCGCTCTCGCCACGCAAAAGTCTACGAGTATCGGACGAACAGCTAGACCGCGCTTGCGCTGTAGTTTGTCAGAGGGACTAACTTTTTTCGACTAAATGCAACGACTCAATTTATTCTAAGTCGAATGACAGGTGGGGTTAGGACGCCCAGGCAACGAAAGAAAGAATCTTCTCTTAGATAAGTGCAAAAAAGTTGCGGTTTTTTCTGAAGTCTTAAAATTTTTGTTCATTTTTCACTTAGTGAAGTAGAATTTAATACAAGTTAACAAACATGTTTATTTAAACAATTTATTATTTTTTATAGCTATCTCGTAGGTAAGTGCTAGAAAGTTGCGGTTTTTCTGAAATTTTTTATTTTGCTTTGCCATTTTAGTTATTACCTCATTCTAGTTGAAAAGTGGACAAAAAGTTAATACATGTAGGAAAAATCGCAACTTTTTAGCGCTGTTCTAATTAAAGATAATTATAACTAATAATAAATTGCCTAAACAACTATGTTTGTTAACTTGCATTATTTATTACTTTACTCAGTAAAAAGTGGGTAAAAAATAAAAAATTTCAGATGAAACCGCAACTATCTAGTATGAATAAAGTAGAAGATAGTTATAAACAATGATATTTTGTTTAAATAATTATTTTTGCTAAATTAGATTGACAAAAATAAGAATATTTGACAAAATAATTGCATTTTCAACCAAAGAAATAAATTTGTCAATTATTAGTTCTTTCTTCGAACGAATAGTTGAATTTTTTACCAGATTCTTGAAATTTCGAATGAAAAATTAAAATTTTCTACAAATCGGTTGGATTTTAACCAAAAAAAAAAATTAAATTTCCACCAAGTGAAATGAATTAAATTTTCCTCAACAAAATGGTTCAATTTTTAATCAAACAAAATGTTTTTGTCAAGAAATAAAAAAAAATGTGAATCAAATTGTTGAATTTTTAAGCCAAAAAGGCGAATTTTTAACAACACAGTTGAAATTTCAACCAAAATTGAATTTTGAACCAAAAACAAAACGAATGATCTACAAAGTAGTTTTCCTTTCTATCAAATATTTGAATTTTTTACTAGATTGTTGAATTCTAAAGCCGAAAATTTGAATTTTCTACATAAAAGTTGAATTCTCAACAGGAAGGTTCATTTTCATTTTCTAAACAAAAAAGATGAAATTTCTATAAAATGAAACTAATTTTATAACTGAAAAGACAAATGTCCAAAGAAATAGTAAAATTTGTATTCAAACAAATTTTTTTAGCCACGACAGCAAAAAAATGTAAGCCAAAAATTCGAATTTTCTATATAAAAGTTGAATTTTCAACAGGAAGGTTCATTTTTATTTTCTAAACAAAAAATACGAAATCACTATCAAATGAGCCTAATTTTTTAATTAAAAAGACGAATTTCCAAAGAAATAGTAAGTTTTTTATTGAAACAAAATTTTTTAGCCTCGACAGCAAAAAAATGTAAACCAAAATGAGGAATTTGAAACAAAACAGTTGAATTTTTAGCCCAAACGGATGTCTGTTTGAAAAATGGTTGAAATTTCAACTAAATATCTGAGCTACCCTACAAAATGTATAGTTTCAATAAATTTATTTTATTACAATTCATAATATGCATTGATATTGAAACCAATGTATTTTCATTGGCTTGTTTTTATAATTGAAAAAAGTGTGCATCCTATAAAAACACAATTATGTTAATTAACATTTTATTGTACTTTGTGTCGTTTTTTCGGAAACTTAATTTGCTTATTTTCAAGGTTATTTTTTAAGATTCAAACCAAAAAAACGCAACCTATAAACAATAATTAATAACAAATTTGTAGATTTTTTGAGTCAAGAACTTTTGTTTACTATTTTTTTTCGTACCTTCTGTTGTTTTTCCAAATTTTTTTAATTGTTAATGTTATTTTTTACGATTGCAACAAAAACTAGGCGTCCTATCAACAAATTAATTATGACAAATTTTAAGCTCTTTTTTGAGTAAGTTCTGTCTATAAATTTTTTCATAGCTTGTGTCGTTTGTCCAAAAATTAAATTTTAAATTTTCTTTTTACAATAAAAACAAAAACTAAGCATTTCATCAAAACATTATTTATAACAATTTTACAGATTTTTTTTGGGTGTACAACTCTCGTCTATTCATTTTTTTTCGTAGCTTTTGCCTTTTTTCAAAAACTAATTTATTTTTTTATTTTTAATATTGTTTTTTAGGACTAAAACAAAAACTATGCATCTTATCAAAATGTGATTTATATAAAAGTTGTATAGTTAAACCGCAAAATAGAATTTTTTATCATTTTCCGTATAATCAAAATTTCAATTTTCGATTTTTCAAGAAAATTCGAAAAGTTGTTACGGTGATCTTGTAGTGATTATTGAGATGAGAATGTTAAAATTAAAAAATCAAATTTTTAGAAAGACTTCACAAGGTACGTTTAGTTGAGTCTTTGTTTTAATTGCGAATGATATTATGAAGAATAGAAAAAATTGATTTCAGTCAAGATACAATAGAATATTTGACAACAAAATTGTACGCTAAAATTAGATCTAGAAATTCACTTTCAACCATTTTTAGATAGGACGCTTACTTTTAATTTTAATCATGAAAAATTATAACAAAAATAGAAAGTAAAATTTTTTCGATATGACAAGCTACAATAAAACGTTTAACCACAAAATATTTTTTACCCAAAACAGACACTTTAATAAAAATTGTTTACCTATCAACTTTAATTAAAAATTTTACAACATTTAGTGATTGAAGTTGATAAATTTTCAATATGGAATTATTCAACTTTGAGAAAATTCTGATAAATTATTTCAATATAAGAACAATTCAATTGTAAATTAAAAAACTTGATCTTTAAAAAGTAATTAAGTGAATAATAATATAAAACATTTTAGCATTTTAATATTAATATATTTAATGTTTTAAGTTCATTTGTAAAAATATTATTTAATTTTTAGTTGTATCAGTTAAAATGAATAAAGGATGGTGAAATAGATAAAGTGTGTAAATCATAAGTATTTTTCTGTTTGAACAAGGATCTTACAAAGAATTCACTAAACTTTGAGCAGTAACAAATAAAAATTGATTCCAATTGCGCAACCTTTGTTCAATCATCTCTACTCTTATTGCACGTGAAAGATAATAAAAAATATTTCCTAAAATAATTTCTCAATATTTAAGAATATATCGTTTGAAGCTATACACACAAAATCGATTGAGCAGAAATAAATTTTGAATAGGCTATTAAAATCAGCTAGGCTAGAAAATAAATTAAAAAATAAACTTTTTAATTTGATAGAACTGTATAGAAATTATTAACTTAATGAAAATGGACGTGTAGTTTCTTCTTCGTAGATCAAATCAGAAGATAACATCATACATGATTGCGATGTTTTCAATTTTGAAAATAGAATCTTAAAGATTTGTGAAATTATATAATATATATTATAAGAAAAACATTGTAGTAGTGCTTTATTTGTTTGAGAATCATTTGATCCATACAAATACGTTACAGTTCAATTCTAAAACTAGCTGTTATTCTAATAGCGAAAAACTAAAATTAAATGTTGATGGTAAACATTACCCCAGAGGAGATAAAACGTGCTTACAACAAAAGCAAATAAAAAAAACCTTGAACTACTTAATTAATTATAATGCTCATTCGTGAAACTTACTAACAAACATAATAATTTTTTCTCACATATCCATACTTTCGCTTATACATGAAAACCTTACAGTTTTAAAGAATTGGCATTCTACTAAAAGGTGGTACACAGGTTCTGTATTAAAACTATTCTCAAGACAGTAGATACAATAACCATCAACATTCAAACTACAGGTTTTATTCTTGATTATAAGTCTAAGTATGAACTTACTTATTAACCTCAATTGCGCTATAATTCTAATAAAAACGAGTGGTGTTCTTGACAGAGTTAAATATTTCTGAGGTCCTTCTCGCAAGGTTAATTGAGGATAAAGTATTAGAGCAGAGGACGAGTGGGCTCGCTGTAAATCTTCTAGATATAATATTTTATCATAAGCTCTTATCCATGCCGATTTATTCTTTTGAAGAGAGGCAAGAGAAAGAAATTCCCAATCACCCTCTATCCCAATCTTTTTAAATATACTTCTAACTTGGCGGGCCTAGTTGTATTTCTCTAGGGTTGACAAATCATATTTTAATCTATCCAGTTCTCTTGATCTTAAATAACATTTCTTCGGGTATCGATCGTCGGACATGTTAAGAATTTTCTCTATCTAATTGAGGATTGACCCAAAAACTCTAACATGCAGGATTCTCTTATAAAAAGTGGTTTTAACATTTTCTATAAAATCTAAATACCTGAGACTCCATATGTGCGCACCATACATTAAAACGCTGGATTCAAGACTACCGAAAAGTCGAACAATAGGGTTCCATCAATTAAGTTTTAATCTGTGAATCAGAGAAATCGATGCTCCTACAGCGAGGTTAGATTTAGGAACAGCTTCATCTTTCGCCCTGATAAAAAGTGCAGATTGGGTGAATGGGGTGTTTTTTCTATGTTGACTTGGAGATCATTTATCCTACAGTAATCCAATAATCCTTCAAGAATCTTACGCATTCCCACCAGGGAGTCCGCAAAGAAAGCCAATGATCGAAAGCATGACTCCTTTCGTTACATTTACCGATCCGGAGACGCCTTTATTTCCCTTGATCGCAATAAAAAAAATCTATTACCAATCTAATAAATTTTGACCCACAACTTTTAGAGAATAATTTGTTCCGTAAGATATTATGACTAACTGAGGGGAAGGCTGATTTGAAATCCGAATAGAGTACAAAAAGTTTTCCTCCGTTTAGTCACAGACGTTTTTGAATCATTGCGTTAAGGGTAAAGATCTGATCCGTGCAACCTCTCCCCCTCCTGAAACCTGCTTGCCACTCTGGGAGGAGTTGCATGTCTTCAGCCAAAGCTGTCAGCCTTTCGGAGAGAATCTGCGTAAATATCTTTGTTACGCAGTTAAATAAGGCAATAGGACGGTAGTTCGCAGGATCAGTGACATCCCCTTTCTTGTGTATCATTCTAAGAAATTTTTGAGACCACGATATTAGGACATTTTCTTCATCAATTATTTTATTAAATAACAAGTTTAAGTAAAGGATCAGATTGCCGTGCAAATTTTCAAAACAGTCATAGCTAATACCATCCGGACCTGAGGCCTTACCATTTTTTGACTGTTTCAAGCTTGAAATAGTTTCATCAAGAATTATATGTGAGTCAAGATAAGGATTTTGAAAATTATTAATTGGTATTAAGTAAGAATTTGGATCCTGGACTGGGTAGAGAGATTTCAAGTACTGTTCCGATATGTTTAACTCTATATCATCATTATACGAAGGTTTAAAATTATTCCTATTTACTATTTTCCAGAATTCTTTAGAGTCGATTGCATTCGCGAGAGAATCTAATTAGGAATGTTTATAATATTCCTTCTTGGAATCTAATAATTTTGTATGTACTTTTTTACAGTTAGTATAAATCGACACAATATCAAGATTGAATTTTTGTTCCTCGCCTTTCTCAAGTACTTGTTTCAGCTCTCTTTTTACTTTTTCTACATTGTGTATCAAGCCATGGCTTCGAACGACTCAGTTTTTTAGATGGCTTTACGGTCATGTTAAGTTCTGTCGCTGTCACTTTAATAGAATTAATTAAATTTTTAGAAAGGTCATCTATCGACAACATTGCAGAGTTAATATTTGGAGGGTACTTTTCCTCTTAGGAACGCACATTGAGCTGGGCAGTCGCTTTTAGTTCTCCCATTCAGAACAAGAAACCCATTGTTTTCAAAGCTTTCTATATCGTTTATATTGAACGGAAGATTATCAAAATAGAATTGGGACTAGAGTACATTGATCCAATAACTATATTAAAAGTATTACGTTCGACTTTAATAAAAATGTAATCCTCTGCCGCACATATCGTTTCCATTTTATATTTGTTTGCGTTGTTGCTCTTCCTTTCGAGGATTCTCTGGTAGCCGCACTGTAGACAACTTGACAGTCGATGTTTCGTTGGAGATACGTAATTTGAGGTGAAGAACTAAGCCATCTCTCACTCACACATATGATGTCATATGTAGTAGTATAATCATAGATATCGTCTAGGTTATTAAATCCCCTTGCATTCCAAAATATAATTCGAGTTGTTGGTACTGTAGGCGAACCGTTTATGAACTTGAGATCATTTTGGAGTTTTCTCCTCCCGGCGTTTCCTTCAAAAAAGTTTTGATTGAATTTCCTTTCGGAGTATGCTTGATTTTTTTATTGATATCTGTACTGGAAGAATTTGACTTTGGAGGGCGTCCTCTTGTTCTTTTCCTGTCAGCACTAGAGCTTAAAGAAGAAGTTGAAATTCTCCCATCAGGCTCATAAACATCCTCACTCTTCTCTGCCACAATCGTCGCGGTCAAGGATACATCAAAATACTGATTATCCATGAATAATCGGGTTCCTTTCATCGTCGAGGACTTCCCAAGACTCTCCAGCTTTTGTTGGTAATCTCGAAGCTTCTTGCGTATTTCTCTTTGTTCGTGAGTAAAATCATTTGCGAAAGATACCTTCAGTGAGCGAAAATTTTAGCATTCTTAAATATTTCTTATTTAAATCTCGAATTCGTAAATGTATTAAGAACAGGTCTTGTTTCCTCTTTTTTCCAAGCCTAATCACTTTTTCAA
>CAKNWW010302395.1:358-11729 GCA_932074435.1 Andricus kollari | reverse complement strand
CCCCCCCCCCCCCCGGAACAAATTTAGTTTAAAAATTTGCAAATATTTTGATTTTTGTTGAAGTTATGGAGCTTAATAAAAGTTAGTCTCACAATTCCCCAATTTCCCCTACCAATTAACCCATATGATGGCGTTAGTTGTACTGTTTTAGTTGTTCTCATGTCATTCGGACGCTTGTGTGAAAAAGTAATGTGGCACTCTTTGACTTTTCCACCCTTTGAAAAAGACGCACTTTGTCTACGGTCTACTTTTAGACAAAGTACAAGTTTCCATTCTTGTGTTATGAAAAACTATTTTAATGCTTGTGGTGATAGACGTGTGAATTACTATCAAGAGAATTTGTTATATTCCCATCGTATTTGAACCGACTTCAGGGTAAGAGTATCTCTTGTTTTATCTAATATCACTCAAAATGTGTTGACATTCACGTTGGATCGGACATGATTTGAATGAAAAGATAAGAATAATATGCTCAAACATTCCAACTACGAGACATGGCTATCGTCGTCGTAACCGGCACCCCCTACTCCACGCTATGGTTCAAACTTCAGAGTTCTTTGCCGGTAATTAAATTTTCTCGGGTTGAAAAAAATCTAGTTTACTAAAAACTAAATAATTTTATAATTGTGGGATATTAAAAAACATAAGGGTATTTTTTCATTTTCATTTTATGTTGTTATTTATATATTTTTGTTTATTGAAAAATATTTATAAACAAAAAAACCATCCTCTTCTTGCATGCCGGTTCGTCCGACACTTGTTCCTCTATTAATTCTATGTTATCATGATCACCATCCACTTTGCCTGTAAGATCTATGACGAGCGGTAATGATGATAATGATGATGATCTTGAGTGCAAATGCTCAGTAGAAGTGCGTTTTCTCGCACCTTGAGTGGTGTCAGCAGCAGCAGCAACTTCCTTCCTCGCTGTATCGAGGTGATGAAGAGCCATCTCGCAGATTCTGACGAAGCCCTGGTTTCTCAGAATCTCGCCTGGTTCCAGTTCGTCATCATCACTCACTTCTATGGCAGCGTCGTCATCGTCTGTCTCTGGTGATGCTCCTTCAAAATCAACGACGAGGTCGTCTCCATTGTACTCTTTGTAGTTTGAAAAAAGAAATAATGAAAAGCATTACATATTTGTTTAACCAGTATTCATTCTTTTAGAATACGAACAAAATATTAACTTACTGATAAAAACGTGCGCGTTTCTTGGTATGTTGATGTTTAGCGTAACTTCCTCTACACCTTTTAAGATATTCCCCAACTCTCCATCATTTGCGTCTCCGTTGACCATATTCTGTCGACTCTTTATCTGAATCAAAGACTTATGAAGAAGTTGTGGTACTAGCACAGTATCAAATTGTCTCGGCGCTGTTACCATCACTGATGAATCTCTAATGAAAAGAATGAAAGTTAACAACTGTTATCAAATTTTAATACCGAATTGTCGTTTATATTCTCGTATATCTTTTAAAAACTCTTGAAAATGTAGAGATAATATTAAACAAGTATATCCAAAAAAATTTTTAATCTTTATACTCTTTTTGAAATAATAGAATGAAAATAATAATTTTGTTGAATTAAATGTAAAAAAATGTACTTTATTTTGTAATCGAAAAAGGAAATGAAGAGAATTTTTTATTATTTGGAATAAGTATAAGTATTAGAAATTTTTAGCCACTTACTGATATCTTGCAGAATTATATCAGCAAATTGTCCACTTCGTTCAATGTAGCTATTATATGCGAGCCTCAAAGCATTGTTTGAGGCTAGCAAACGCAATATACGGAATATTTCGTTTAAATTATGTTTGGAGAATATTCTGGAGAATATTCGTACATCCTCGATGCAAGGAGAATATTCTGCCTATGCCACATGCACTCTTTACCTGCCAAACGACCACTGATTTCGATAAAGCACGGATTAATTCTTCCACAAGAACCATTTTTAAAACTTTAATTTTCGGAGAAATAATCAAAAATAGTTTAGGGTGAATTACAATTTTTATTAGTGAATTAAATATTATACATACCTTTTAGCAATTGTAGATTAGTTGTTATCTTAACACTCTTTCTCAACCTTAATAAAAAATAAGATCAGGATAATCAATTAGCGTTGTAATTAGTTGTCTCCTTTTCCAACTCATCCTTTACTCTAAGACTAACAGGGAGGGGGTGTGGCCCCCTCCCCTTTTGCAGCAGGAAATCATCAATTCAATCAATTAGAATAAGCCACACCCACTAATTACCGTCCTTTTGTAATTAGGGCACGCCCCTCGACCAATCAGGGGAGGCAGCACCCCTCTCCTACCCCCATCCCTCCCCTTTAGGCCGATTTGGAAGTGAAGTTTGGCGTGTCTACCTCCGGAATATGCTTTTTGTTTATAAAATATTTTTGTTACTTTTATGTTTCACTCCAGTGATTGTGAAGAATTTGGTAACGCACACTAGTTTTAAAACAGCAACTTCAAATTTGCTACCGGTTTATCAGAGGTAACGGTTTTGTACAGAGATTAGAGCACACGGCTACCCTCGATTAAGTTCAACCCAAAAATACTTGCACATCCAGTTTCTAATCTGTACGTGTTTCGGAAATGCCCCTAAATCTATAAAATTATACCCTTACCAGATGTTTATCTTGTTTTGTTATTACTAGTTCTGGGTTGAGACCGTACCCGGTAAGAAGGCTTCCATTGAAAAGTATTCTAAAATTTCCTCTTCAATGGTGACGTGACCATTATTGCATCCTTTTCGATACCGTCTTTGTCCTCGCGTTTAGAATCCCCGTAGCAGTAGAAGTTATCTCTTAAACTCAATTCCTTTCTGTACCCAGTGGCGACAATATTTTTCTAAATACTTTTGAATACCCTAAATCGAGCATGACATAGAAGATTTTTAATCCCTTTTAAATTTGCACATTTCGCTTCTCTTATTTACTGTTTTCGAATAATATTGAGGTTAAAAGCATTTAAAAACATAGTATTAATCATTTTACGTTGTCAGCATTGATTTCTTCTCATGTAACTGTAATGAAAACTAATTTTTTAAATTTGTTTATCATAATTTTTTTTTTATTGATCGTATTTGGATAAAGCTCCATATAATCCGTTAAACGAAAACGGTGTTTTTAATTTATTTCAGGTTACGTTTGACAGCTCCGATCGGCTTTGAAAGGGATTGGAATCCAAATATTTTCGCTTCCTAGTCAGAGATTCAAAAAGAATGACAGAAACGGCATTGCTAAGTACTTACATTTTTCATACCTTCGAATTCAAGCGTCCCCTTGTGAGCCTAAGCTGATATCTCTACTCACTTATGCAGTAATTTCCCGTAAGTGTGAGACGTTTCCCCGTAATCGCAGGGCAGTGACAAAGGAATGTGAGTAGCTGTCTCATTATCCTTTCCGCACCGACGTCAGAGGGGACTTTCCGCAAGCCTTATCTTATGTATGTGATAACTCAGGTTCCCATGTCCTATAAACATTTCTGTTAAGACTTTGATTTCGTTCCTCCCGAGCTTGAGTATTTCCCTCGCTCGGTTAGAGTTAAGCTTTGAGCCCAAGAGTGTTTTGGCCTGTCTGCAACCAGAGACCAAATGCCACTCATTCTGATGTTCCTCAGTCAGCCAACTATTTATTTCTTCGGTGACTGACTTACTAGATATACCTACAACTGACTAGGGTCCAGTAAAATTTCTTCTTGCTGCTAATTTGGCTAGCCTATCCGATATCTCATTTCCCTTGTTACCGCTGTATCCAGGGATCCATAGCAGAGTAACTCGGTTTTCCGTCGTGAACATATTTAGTGCCTCAAAGCATTCCCATACTATTAACGACGTGGTCGTTGTTCCATTCAAGGCCAACATAGCAGCCCTGCTGTCTGAGCAGATACGGATGTTTCTTTTGTTTTCATACTCTTTTGCCTTGTAGGCGCACTGGAGTATGGCCATAATCTCAGACTGTAGAACTGTGGCGTAGGACCCCATCTCGATTGTGAAGCCCATTCCATTCCTTCTACGATATACACCGGCTCATGCATTCTCGTCTTTCCTGGAGCCATCTGTAAACCAGTTGTCTCCATCACTGGGCAGGTGTGCGTCGCCGTTAACCCATTCCTCCTTCGTGGATAGGCTAACTCGATACTTCTTCTCGAAGAGGTAGCGAGTGGCCATTTTGTTCCTGGGCATGCCCAGGGTCGGCCTCCTCGCGATGTTGACTGGGATCTTCACTGCTGACGAGATACTTCTGTCATTTACCAAATTTAGTCTCCAGGCCGCCTTCGCAGCCACGGCCTTGATGGTGAGATGGAGGGGCTCCAAACCTAGTAGTGCCTCCCAGTGCCATCGTGGGTGTCGATTTCGAGGCACCAGTGACGCCTCTCAAAATTAGTCCCCTGATCCTTTCCTGTCGAGACTTCACAGTAGACAGTTCGATCCTGCTCACATAAGTGTCTCAAGTTTCAAGCCCCAGCTTTTCCCTATGGCTCTCCTACAGAGTCATAGATTCGCTACTAGCTTCTTGCACTTGTTTTCCAGGTGCTCGTTCCATAACAGCTTCTTATCCAGAATGACTTCTAGATATTTAGATAATTCTTTGATTTCCAGTTGTTGTTCTCCAAGTTTCAGTCTACTCGTGCTTCCCCACTTATACCTTCTGGTGAAAAAAACCGCGTCTGTCTTACTCGGATTGACCGATAGTCCAGTTTTCTTGCACCATGAATCCACTATCATCAGTGCTTGCTGCATTTATCAGAAGTGCGCATCCAGATGCTGGCCGCGCACGATAACCAGTATATCGTCCGCATAGCCTATGATGTGGTGGCCCTGACTCAAGAGTAGATGAAGCAGTTCATCCGCTACTAAGCACCACAGCAAGGGCGATAAAACTCCTCCTTGCGGACAATAAAACTCAACTAAAATAGACTTTAATTTAAAGAACTTTAACATATTTTTTTTAAAAACGTCTGTTTTTAGTTCATTGACTATGTAAAGAACGTGTTTCCTGAGATTATTAAGGTCCTTGTTGAGCTTCAAAGTGAAAAAAAAATTGGTTTTTATCTCTCAAATTGAAGAAATGTCATTCTTAACGATTCAAAATCTCATTTTTCTCGAAAACAAATTAAAATATGAATAGACATTTATAGTTTCAAATTGTACCTCTTCCTGAAATATATGACAATGTACCCTTACCAAATGCATATCTTGTTTATAATAAGAAAAAAAAAAATTTTAATCAAAAATCTATTAAAGCTACATTCATTTGATTTTTTGTTGAAAATTTGTCTTAAAATACACGAAATATACATCTGGTAAGGGTAAATTTTCATATATTTCAGGAAGGGGAACAATTTTAAACTATGAATTTCTATTCATTTTTTTTCTTCGGTTTCGAGAAAAATGAGATTTTGAATCGTTGAAAATGATATTTTTTCAATTTTAGAAAAAAAGCCAATTTTTCTTTACTTTGAAGCTCAGTAACCCTAATAATCTCATGGAACATGTTCCTTGCATATTCAGCGAAATAAAAACAAACGTTTTTATAAATAATATGTTAAAGTTCTTTAAACCAAATGCTATGTTAGTCGATTTTTATTGATTTTATCTATCTTTTTGGACAAATTTGTTGAATTTTACAAGATAAACACCTGGTAAGCTAATAATTTTATAGATTTTAGGAAAAAAAAAATGTTTAACTATGAACTGCTATTTATGTTTTGCGTCGTTTTCGAGAAAAATTAGATTTTTAATATCTAGAAATGAAGAAATCCTTTTGCTCAAAAATGCGTAGTACGACTTTTTTCTCTCTTGGCTTAAAATAACCGGGGGCATCCCCGAAACACGTACAAAAGAGGAACTGTATATGCAGGTACTTTTGGGTTGAACTTAATCGAGGCTAGCCGTGAGCAGGGTCGAGTCGTATTCACTGGTGAAATAACTGATTCTGCTGTGTATGAATAATTTGTTAATGATCTTCCACCTAATTTTAAAATGTGTTCTGTAATTTCGTGGGTTGATTCTAAAGGCACAAATTATGAATCAAAATCGTGTGTTATAATTGACAATACTGATGAACTTTTAATTTTTGGAGTCATTTCGTACGTTAAAACGCAATTTGTTAAACAAAATTTGCCTTTTATGTAATTTACTTGAGACTGTGAACTTTAATATAGATCTAGATGCGTATTCTGTACAATACAAGTTACAAATATGTGGTCTTGCCTCGAAATAGAATCATTGGCAGATCCTTTTCAAGTTGTATTTCATAAAATAGCAAATAGCGACGCATTTGTAACTTTAAAACAGACTTTATAAAACAGTTGAAAAAAGCGTACACTTTGTGTAATGCGTTCAATTTAGACATAATCTGCAATTTAATTGAACTTTAGTGCTTAACAGAAAACAAGTTTGTGGTTTTAAAAAATTAAGGCCTTTGGCACCAGGCCCTAATCTCAAAATTAAATTGCCTCATTCTACTCTATAAATACTAGAATTACATCTTTGTTAGATACTTAGGGCCTTCTCCTGTTTTGAATCAAGTCAATATTCGGAATCAAAAATTGGTTAATTTCAATACTTTTTGTGTAAAACGATTTTGCGAATGCTCGGGTTAGAATCCAAGAAAATCGTTCTACACAAAAATTATTGAAATTAGTATGTAGCAAAGATGTAATTTTAGTATTTATGGAGTTTCAATTTATTATTGATTATATTATTTATTTATTATTAAAAAAGCGTACACTTTGTGTAATGCGTTCAATTTAGACATAATCTGCGATTTAATTGAACTTTAGTGTTTAACAGAAAACTAGTTTGTGGTTTTTAAAAATTAAGGCCTTTGGCACCAGGCCCTAATCTCAAAATTAAATTGCCTCATTCTACTCTATAAATACTAGAATTACATCTTTGTTACATACATAGGGCCTTCTTCTGTTTTGAATCAAGTCAATATTCGGAATTAAAAATTGGTTAATTTCAATACTTTTTGTGTAAAACGATTTTGCGAATGCTCGGGTTAGAATCCAAGAAAATCGTTCTACACAAAAATTATTGAAATTAGTATGTAGCAAAGATGTAATTTTAGTATTTATGGAGTTTCAATTTATTATTGATTATATTATTTATTTATTATTTATGTCAATTCAATTTTAAATTAGGACCTGATTCCAACGCCCTTAATGAATAAAAAACGCAATTTAATTTAACGTTCTTGTCTAACAAAAAATTAGTCTGTTGTTCATATTAATGAAAGAAAAAAGTTTAACTGTAAAACATTTTCGGTCATTTGAGTAGAAAATATAGTACCATGAATGAGGCTACCGTGCGGCTATGGAGTCGTAGAAAAACTGGATTAATTACCACTCAACTAATATTAGTACGGTTATCCAATACGTATATTCTAAGTCGAACAATTTTACTTTACCCAGAAAAAAGTTGAAAAAAATCTATTTTTCATAAAAATGACTTTCAGTCAAACTTTTATGCAGTTTTACGAATTTTCGACTTACATGTTGGTGGCGGAAGTGAGAACATGTTCAGTGACAGATGGTGAGAGGATTTTACGGAATTTGTGTGGAAGGTGAGAGTGGAGTTTAAGGGTGGAGGCCTAAGAGGTGAGTAGGGTCGTGTGGGGTGAATTGGGGAGATAAAAAGTAATTTTCAGCGTAGATGTGAGGTGGCATTTAGCTAGATAGAGAAAGTAAGGTTAGATTGGCAAGGAGTGGGGGGAGTTTGTGGTCAGGAGTCTCGGGCCTTCGAGGGGTCAAGGGTGGTTCTCGCAGAGTTGGGGGATCTCAAGGGAGAGATAGGGGGGTATGCAGGGGCTGTGAGGAATTGAAAAAAAGGGAAATCAAGGGAAAATTTGGCGGCATTCTGCAGAGACATCTGTCGGTTGCGGAGGGGACTGCATGGAAAGGTCCCGGTTACCGACGGCAGAGCGGGAGGTGGGCATTGAGAGTGGTGGCAGTGCTGGTAGTGAAATTGACGAGGAGGAAATTTTCCACGTGCCACGACGGCCAACAGTGCGTGGTCAGGTGTCGAGCGGAGCGTCGGGGAGAGGGAGAAAACGGAACGGTGGGAACAAAGGAAGCGAGAAGATAAGGGAGAGACCGTCTAGCGCAAGTGACGGGGAGGATCTCTTGAAGAGGAAGAGAGACAGCCAAGATAGTTCGGAGATAAGCGAGCTAGAGAGTCCGTTTAAAAAAAGCGGGAGAACACGTAGGCCCCCTCCCCAATGGAGGGGAAGTCGGAGAAGGAGGTTCTCGGGATGCTGTTAGGCGAGATCAGGGGGCTGAGGGAGGACGTAAGGGGGACTTAAGAGCAGATGAAAGGCATGAGGGAGTATTTGAGAATCAGAGATGAGTCATGGAAAAAGGAGGTGAAAGAGCTGAGGGAGAGAGTAGAAGAGTTAGAGAGGGGTAGGAAAGAAAGAGAAGTTAAAATAAAGCAGATGGAGGAGGAGATTAGGGGGTGGAAGGAAAGGAGTGTGAAAGGGGCGTGATTAAAAGTATTTGGGAGAGGATAGAGAATATGATAGAAGAAAAAGTGGGAGAGCGTAGGAATGAAAAGGAGGAGAGGGCGG
Organism: Andricus kollari; assembly: GCA_932074435.1. Classification (NCBI taxonomy): domain Eukaryota; kingdom Metazoa; phylum Arthropoda; class Insecta; order Hymenoptera; family Cynipidae; genus Andricus; species Andricus kollari. The sequence continues at coordinate 3,152 of CAKNWW010302395.1, read as the reverse complement.
GTAGGGAAAGGATGAGGGCAATGGAGTTGAGAACGGAGAGAAGAGAGACAGGAGAAATAATATTGTGATAAGAGGGTTGGAGCTAAAGAGCGGGGAAGAAAGGGGGGCGTCGAAGTGCTGCTACAGAGCATAGGGTGGTTTAAAGCAGGGGTATGTCAAGTCAGTCATTCCAGCATATAAGAAGTTGCTTCCCAACTTGACTCAGCGGAGAAACAGAGAAACTGTGGCGCTGATCGCCTTTCGCCAAAATGTATTATAATAATATTAGGATAACAAAAGTATCAAATATTGTTATACGAGTATCATCAGCGCTGCAGTTTCGCATTTTCCCCGCTGAGTCAAATTAGGAACTATAATCATAGTAATAGTGTCATATCCCTGGTTAAAGGCATATTAGGGAAAGTTAAGTTGGAGAGGAGAAAGGAGAAGGAAGTGGCGGTTGTGGAGCTGGAGAGCTGGGAAGAAAAGTTGGGAGTAATGCGAAATAAGAATAGGATAAAGGATAAGGGAGTTTTCATCGATCAAGATTTGACGAGAAAGGAAAGGAATTTGCAGGGAATTCTGTACGACAGGGTTAGGAGAGAGAGGAGTGAAGGGTGATTGGCGAAGGTAGGATATCAGAAAATAAGAATAGACGAGAAAATGTGGGTGTGGGACGAGGAGAAAGAAGTGTCGAAGGAAGTGCAGGGGAATTTCTTTCGTAGGAAGTAGGGGGCAGGGTTAATGCAGGGTAGATGAGTAGTGAAGGTGCTGTACTGGAACGTAGCAGGGATACAGAAGAAGGATGAGGAGTTCTGGAGGTATATCCAAGGGTTGGATGTTGTGGGACTGGTAGAGACGTGGGTAGAGAGAAAGGAATGGGATAAAATAGAGCCAAAGCTGCCAAGGGGGTATAGGTGGAGACTCCAGGAGGCGGTCAGAGCGAAGAAGAAAGGAAGAGCTAGTGGGGGAATTATAACGGGTGTTAGAGAAGGATGGAGGGAAAGAGGGGGAGGGAGTGCAAATGAGAGAAGTATAGATAGGAGAGGTAACGTGTAAGTTTGTGACAGTGTACAATCAGGATGGTATGGAAAGAATTAAAGAAAGGGTGGAAGACTTGCTAGGCGAAAGAGAGGAGGATATGGTGGTACTGGGTGGGGTCTTTAATGCGAGGATGGGAAGAGAAGGGGGCCTTTACAGGGAAGGGGAGAGCTTCGAAAGGAAATCGAAGGATAAGATAATAAATAAGAAGGGGAAGATCCTAAGGGAATGGATGGAGGATAGAGCCTGGGCGGTGGCGAATGGTATGGCAACTGGGGACGAAGAGGGAGAATACACATATGTAAGTAAGGTGAGGTGTATCGGTGATAGACTATGTAGTCATGAATATGCAAGAGTGGGCGGAGACGGAAAAATTCGCAGTAGAAGGAGGGTAGAATCAGACCATCAAACATTAGGGCTGTGGGTAAGGGGTGAGAGCGGCGGAAGGCAAGGTAGGGAAGAATGGTCGACGGAGGACAGGGTGAGCTATACGAGGGAGGCGATAGAGGAGTATAAGGAGCAGTTAGGGAAGCGAGGCTTTGAAGGGGAGTCGGTAGAAGAGATATGGGAGGATTTAAAAGAGAAAGTGAAAGGTTGCCTGCAGAAGAAGGTATTAAAAAAGAAGAAGAAAGGAATGGTGAAGTCGTGGTGGGATAGGGAATGTAAAAAGATGAAAAGGAAGGTGAACAGGAGGTACATGAAGTAGAAAGAGGGTACTGCGAAAAGGGAGGAGTACGTAGAGAACGAAGTATGGCTGTTTAGTATACAAGAGGTTAGGGAGAGGTCGAAGGAGGTAGCGAGGAAAGTATGGAGGAAGAAGGGATTACTAGGAGGGTCGAGAGAAGGGTTAATAGTGTCACTGTATAAGAAAGGCGACATGGACAATTATCTACAAACTTATTTTTTTGGACGAAAACTTTTGTTTTTCTTCTTCCACATCTAATAGAAGTGCGAATAATAACAATTCAAGGTCTTAGTCAGGTAAAGACAAGGATTTTCAAAAAGAAATGGCAACATTTAACGAATCATTGTAAGAAGCACTTTTAGTATGCAACTACCACATTTCGTCACCTCTTTTCTGAAATCATTTTTTAGTAATTTTTTAAGATAAAGTCACTATAGTCACTTTTTTAAATGAAAAAATTACTTTTCACTTTTCTTTCAATAAATTAACCTATGAGTTGATCACTATTGAATTCAGGTCTATGCGTATTTCTGACATTTCTTGAATTATATTGAAATATTTTAGAGTATTAAGAGATATTAAATTTTTTTAAATGTATTTCTGTCATTTTAAGGTATTTAAAGGATTTAAGGGTATTTTAAAAATTCTCAGGAATTTTCAACAGCTTTAAAAAGTTTTGAGATTTTTCAAATTTTTTTTTTTTTTTTTTTTTATTTCAGGGTATTTTTAAAAATTGCAAGAAATTGTCAATAATTTTTGAAAATGTCAAGGTATTTCAAAAAATTTTATTGGATTTGAAATATTTCAGGGTATTTTAAAAGATTCGAGGCAATTTTAAATTTATTTAAAGAATTTGAAGGGATTTCAAAGGATTTTATCGTATTTAAAAAAATTCAAATGGAATTTTAATTCATTTCAGTAATTTAATGTCCATTATAAATATAATTGCAATACACTCTAAAACTATTATTTTTTTAAACTTTTCTTTAATGCTGGTGTTTTAAAATGAAAAAAATTGACCTTTTTTCAAAGAAAAATTCCCCTATTTTCCCTACAATTGAACTGCTTAAGCCCGGTTATCTCTGAAAC
>CAKNWW010302361.1:934-15988 GCA_932074435.1 Andricus kollari | reverse complement strand
TTATTTAAGTAGATACGCCATAAAAAATGAAAATGAAAAAAAAAATTACGTTTTTCAAGAGATTTTTGCCTAATTAGAAAACTCTGTGTCTCAATATATTCGAAAAGTTTGATATAATATAATATATGAATATAATGAAATGTCTACCATAGACGAAAATTTAATTTATATTCGAGATGGAAATAATTAGATTCGATATTTTCAATAACTATTTAGCCTTAGAAATGGAGCCTTATTTAAATGATATATGCTTCTAATTATATTCATTTTGTATTTGTATATTTTCGACAGGTGGCATATTGATTCTAATTTAGCTACATTTTATGAAAAATTCATTTCAAAAATTCATTGAAAAATATTTTAATAAATCTTATATCACATTTGAATGGATTTAAATTTAAGTATACTTAAGTAACGTAATGACAGAATTTCCGCGCGCATAGCGCGCGGTATGTTCTACTTATTAGAAAAAAATCTGCTAATTACATCATGATAAACATGAAAACTAGCATCTTCGAAGCATTTCATTTTATGCGCTGGTAAAAGGTTCAAAGCCGCAATAAATATACAAAGGCAGCTTTTGCATATTTAAAAAAATTTTTATGAACAATTTGACTTGTTAAACCTGGCCAGATTAGTCTTAAACCTTTATAATATGGTCGATAGGGGTAAGTGTGATAACGAGAAAATTTGGAATGAAAAACAAATCAGTTATTAACTTTTTTCATCACAACATAATGATGATATCTTTCATTATTTGTAGGAAGAAGGTGGCTGTAATTTGTTATTGCTTGAATCAATTATTTTTGAAGTAACTAAGATGCTTTTAGGAAATTCCAATTCGTAATTGTGTCATCTGGTCTTTTGATATAATTTTTTCCTACATAAAGCATCTTTCGTTTATTTTTTTTTAGGAACAAAGGAAGATACTATATTTTCGTAAGTGTGATATATGTGTTTTGTTTTTATTTTTCATTTCGAAATACGATAATCTGTCAACAGTTCGAGGTTAGTTGGAGAGGTTAATGAATCTCATTTTTGGATTAACAATATGAGTAAATAATAATAATTAAAAAAAAACATTTTAATATATACACTTTCACAGAAAAATATTATTTAAATCAATTTAGAAATGATACACTTTAAAATAGGTAAGTTTTTCAACATCACTGAACCTTTATTCCAAATTCGAATTTTTTGATTTTATTTTCATTAATATAATTATACATGAAAAAAATTGAAAGCAAACATACATTACAAAAATAAGTTTATGTTTAATTTATAGTTTCGGAAGTAGAATCTTGTAAAATTTATATTTCTGTGTTTTTATACACATCATCGACGCACTACCAAAGAAAATGAAAAAATTTTCTTCAGGCAATTTTTGGGTAATTAAGGAAGCTGACGATTAAAAGTAGAGAGACCAAAGATAATTTTAGCCAAATTTTAAACAAGAATCTTCTCAAATATTTGACATAACACTGATAAAAGTCTAACTTTGTAAATTCGTATCATACTTACCCTTTTTGACGCTAATGTATTTTAAGTATAAGAATAATTTAGATCCGTACAAAAAAAGTCACTTAGATCAAACAACTTTCCCACTTCACAAAGTGTATCTTCGCACGTATATCTATTGAGAATGATAGCAATTATTACATTATTTAGAACTTTCTTTCGCTCGAATTTCAGAAACCAAAATTAAAATCTATATGAAAATTGACCATATACGTAAAATCTGAAAAAGATGATGAAAATAAGTTTAAGGTTTTGAAAACTCCTGAAATAAATTGGTGATTTAAAAATAAAATTTTAATTATAGTTCCAGAAATTTGAGCGAATTAAAGATCCAAATAATATAATAAATTGTATCAGTTTCAATAGAATTTGTGCTAGTATGGTAAGCCTGGAACAAATTCAACCTAAAGGTCCCTCGCAGTCACCGGTTTTCTGTTGAATGTAACTTCTGGATGATGTTCACCTAACTTAAGCGCCAAAATAAATTAATCCCAGGGGTCCGTTCTTCGAAAACCTCCATTTTGAAATATTTGAAATTTTTGTAGAATTTGCAAAGTGCGTACGGGCCGCCATTAGTCGTTGAAAAGTGAGTAGAAAATTCGCGCTAGATTGAAAAATATTTCGCCGCCGCTGTTTTAGGAATCGAGAATGTTTTTAGAAAAGATAGTTAAATATTGTATTAAATAAACTCACCAACCAAAAACACAGACTCAGTTTGTATGTGTGTTCTTGGAAAATATAGTACAATAAAAAACTAAATATACTACTCTAACCAAAGAAATAAACCCAATTTTGGGAATGTTTTTGAAAAATATAGAACAATATTGTACTAAATATACTACCCTAACCAAAAACATAGAACATATGTGCCACATTACCTTATGTCCCCCATTGCCCCATGTGCTACATTACCCCATGTAATATGCATCACCCTTTCCTTATAGGGCTATTTGTCCCTAGGAACTTTTCGTAAATAAATACAAATACATTACGTCTCATGCTATATTAATCCGTGTTCCAAAATACCCCAAATATCCTACACTAATAAAAAACATAGACTCTCTGTGTGGCATTACTCCATTTGCCATATTGCCCTATGTGTCATATTGCCATGTGCAATATTACCCCATGTCATATTACCGCATTTTTTGTTGTCCCATGTTACCGAAAATATACGACCATAACCAAAAACAAAAACCTGATGTGCCACATTACCAAATGTGATACATTTCTTCATGTGACATATTGCCTAGGGTGACCAGAAAAAAACACTTTTGGATTTCTTAGGAGCGAAAGGCAAATAACGGCAGTTTATGCGATTGTAGAAGCCAGGTTTTTATTTTTTTTATTTTAAACAATATTTAGAGGTGCCCCATCGTCTTTGAAGTTCTTATGTAATTAACATGGGAAAAACCAACTTTTTTTTCATTTAAGATTTTAACCACGAATTTATCAACTTTTTAATTTGAACTTTTAATATGTTGTTCTTCAGGTCCTCAGAATCCACATAAAAGCATTTTTTCAATGAAAATTTCATAAAAAATATTATTTACGGTTGCTTGAAAAGTGCCATTTTCACTGTTTTCTACTGTTTTCAAAGCCTAATAAAGGCCCCAATAATTTATATCTTATACTGCAATTTTTAGAATATGTTCCTCGAAGGTTCAAGATCACATTTTTTGAAAAAGCAGATTAGAAAAAATATAAATAAGCCGGCTACAATGAAAACAAATCTGAGTAAAATTTTTAAATATGACAGTTTTCGGGGCGGAGCGCTGATCAGCACGGCCATAAAAGTCGATCATAGTGGGTCTTGACACCATAAACTCATAAAGCAGACCCTTTCACGGAAAACCGTTCTGTAGTTATATTTCCCTTTTTCAGAAAAGGCAGTAATAATAATTTAAGGGACGCTAACTAATCCTGTTAGAAAGTCACATCGATGAAAAGAGCTGCGATTGCACTTTTACGATCGGCTCTTCACTTACCGAAATTCTCAGCTTTTGCAATCACAAAATTCAAAGATGATGGGGCACCCCTAAATATTGCTTAAAATTAAAAAGAAAAAAACCTGGCTTCTACAATCGCCTTAACTACCGTTATTTGCCTTTCGCTCCTAAGAAATCCAAAAGTGTTTTTTTCTGGTCACCCTAATATTGCCCCATGTGCCATATTGCTCCATATGCCAAATTACCCCATATAGTATTATGGCATTTATTGTCGCCGCAATAAGAACATACACCCAAATTTGTGACCATCTCTATGCTTCTAAAATAAGATAGTACAATATTTTACCAATAAAATCAGTCCCATATTTTTTACAATATATGTTTATGAAAAAGATTGTTATATTTACTTATAACGGGGGTCGGCGCGCGCGCAAAGGTATAAGCCCACTAGTAATGAAAGAATTTTCTTAAATGAACACCTGCTGTTCTATGGAGGTATAAGTGTTGCCCATTTAATGCCATCTTAAGAAAAAGGTTACTTAAACCTCCTTGAAATTAAAGTTTTTTTTGCACTTTCTGATTTTTTTGGTAGCCCTAAGGCATTGCACGTATGCTATCGTCGGAAATGGTCGGTACGACTACCGCGTGTACTATTAAGAATCTCTACTGACTTTGAAACGTCATTACTCGTTCAAAAAAGGAGCGAGAAACTTTTTCAAAAACCCGTTGAAAAGTTTACAAGCTTATACGTGGAATGACTCCTAATATAAGTATTTTCGAGCTTTTAATTAAATATACCACGCTATAAGTTCAAAAAAATGCAAGAATTTCTCGAATTTTGTACCTTGAGTTCAACTCGTGGCATGACTAAGAAAGTTATAACAAAAATATGAAATTAATACAGCACAGTCTAAAAGCAATTATGTTGGCCGGAACAGAGAGATTTTTTCAAAAAACTTTCTAGTTTTTTTTTTGTAATTGGAAATTGAGTGTTTTTTGTTCTAGTGGATCCGGTAACTGATTTTCATTGTGCCTAGCACCTATGCCTTCAGCTTCTATCAGGTCTTCGTTGTCGACATCTTCCACAGGGAGTTCATCAATAGGAAGCTGCTTTTCCACTTCCATTTTGATGGCAGCTATTTCAACAGCCGAAAACAACCTGTTTATAGATATTGAGCGTTTTTGGTCTGTTAGATTCTGCTAATTTATTCTTGTGGCTAGCTCTGTGTAATTAAGTAAGAAGACTCGATGCTGTCCCCTCCTCACACTTTACCCACTTTTCTCTGCCAAAACATAAAGCCGCATAACGTCTCTGTTCATATGGTATGTCTACTTTAATCGTCTTCTTGGTTACTGAACCTCTGCTTCTATCTTTGATTGAAGTAGGCCACCTAGCTCTGGAGGATGTGGTGGTGATGGATCATGAACAGTTTGAGGAAAAATATCAATTGATGTTGCTTTATCGTGTGACGCGGCTTCCTGTAACAGTTCATTGCCGTCGTTTTTCCACGTCAAATCAACCTGTTGTTTAATCTCCATTGCTCGGTCTTCTGAGATGTGTAGATTAGTCCTGATGACCTTCACCTTAGCGATAAGATCTCTTAGTGCGACTTTCTTTATATGAGGATACTTTGCAGCAAATTTCGTCCTAAAATGGTATCCTTTTTCTCTTTTGGTTTCAAACTTCGCACTTTTATAGTAGAGATGCACCAATACCATGATAATAATACGCACCATGATAATTTATGGATTCTGGTGTTCCTCTTAGTCCCTTTCCTCTTCGTTATCTGCCTGTCTGGCATGGGAAACCCTCTGAGTAGCAGCGCGTCCGCCAACATAGCCGTCAAAGTCATGAGAGGAAAGCTCAATCCTACCGCGACGCCAACGCGAGAACACCTTCGATAGGTTTATTACAATGTTATTATCATTATTGTTTTTTCAACTTTATCTCGGGTGAACCCGGTTTTTCATCATAGCAAAGAACTAAGTCAAGTGACTGATGAGATGAGGATGTTATAAGTTAATTTAATTCGATGTCTGAAACGTTTCCGATGATGTCGTAGGTACAAAATTAGGAGCATGGTGTAGTTTGGAGTTCGTATTTTATCGCTGTTATCCTTAGACAGCCACCGCGAGCGTTGGAGGTGAGAACAGTCGTCTCTGGATGCTTTCCTAGAGCTACCGTCTACTACTCCACAGGTTTTTAGTCGCTTGCTTCCAGTACCCTACTGACTCCTAAATTTTCAAGATGTTCAGTGCATCTTGCGTGCACATTGCCTGTCGCCGAAATGATAATAGGATGAATAGATGCATGTCTCTTATTCCTCCATATTGTCTTTACTTCATGCCTTAGCTCGCTATACTTATGGATCTTGATTGTATAGGTTTCCTGCAAATTTCGGTCAAGTGGACAAGCAATGTCGATGATGTAGACTCTTTCACATTTTTCTTCTCGCATCATGATGTCGGGTCGATTGGCTCGGATGTATTGATCCGTCTGGATAATAACATCCCAATGTAAGATGTAATCTTCGTTTTCTAAAACTGACATTGGAATGTATCTATAGAAAGGCATCCATTCTGTTAAGAGCCCTAGGTTTACGGCAAGCTGTTGATGTATAATTCCCGCCATAGCATTATGCCTGTGCGTGTATTCTCTTTGAGCCATTACGCGACAACCATCAATAATGTGCTCGATGGATTCATTAGTATCTCCACATAATCGGTACCGGTCAACCACTTCTTGATGTAACACGTGTTTGCAATAATTGATGGTGATGGCAATCCTGTCCTGAATCGCAATGACGCATTCTTCTGTTTCTGAATACAGGACGCCCTTTCTCAGCCAAATATTGCATGCCTCACTATCCACTTCATGTTGATCTAACAGATGGTGTTGTAAAGCGCAACATCTCGCTTGCTGTTAAAATAGTCTCGAAACTGTATAACTTGTTACTTACACAGTTTCTTGACATCTACAACACCCATACCCCCTCTATGTCGTGATAGAACTACACTTTCAGTTGCCGAATTACTTTGGTGCATTAGGTGCTCCGTCATTTCTACGCGGACGGTTCTGTTTAACCTTTCAAGGTTGGTGTTAGACCATTTGATGAGCCCAAAGGAGTACGTGAGCACAGGAATGGTATAGGTTTTGATTGTCCTGAATTTGATTGCCGAGTCAAGAGAACTCTTCAGAATCAATCTGAGTTTTGTATTGAAGGCAGTCGTTAGGCTTTCCTTAACTATGGTATGCTGAATACCCTTAGATTTGAGAATACCCAGGTGTTTATATGACTCGCCTTCAGACATTGCCTCGATGTCAGTCTCGAAATCGTTCGGTAGCTCTGAGGCCCCTATCTCCTCTGTTTAAATACACTGTTCTGCATTCATCTAGTCCTAACCCCGTGTGGATATCATTGGAAAACTGCTTTGTGACACCGATCACTTGCTGCAGTTTCTGGTCATCCATTTATAGAAGATGGATCTCTTGATGACCATCCTCGGTATCATGTATTCGAAACTCATGAGACATGCTATTTAGTGTATTTAGTGCATCAACGCATGACTTATAAAATCGATGATGCGTGGGCAGATTTTTTATATTTTTAAGGCTTCAAGCTAATAGTCACGTGGTACGGATGGAAAGGCCTGCTTGTAGTCAATGCATGCTATGTGCAAGTTTCTTTGATGTTTACGAGCTTGCGTCATGGCATCAGCGTTTATTGTGACAGGTCATTATTATTGTTTGAGAAGTTGTAGGCTCCGGAAGCTACGATCATGGTTCCTTAAGGGGTTATTCTACTATCTCGGCAAAAAAAGGTGATTTTCAAGAATTTTTTTCTTAACGACTACTTTATATAGTTAAATAAAATTTTCAGCGTTTATTTATGCTCTCTCAAAATGTGCGAAAACAATTCTTTTACATAAAATGATTATTTAGTTTTGGTATTATTTAACAGTAAACAAAGTGTCGAAAAAAGGCATGTCCACTGCGCGCACGGTATCTCCCAGTCAGCATCATCGAAAACAAATCAGTAATTTTCTTTATTAGTTTGCCCATAGCTCCGGACTGACGAAACGAATTTTTTTTATTTTGCACAATAACAAAATGGCGGCAGCTAAATCCAAAAATTTCAAAAAAATCGTGTTTTTTTGGTCTGTTTTTGTTAATTTAACTATGATAAAATTAAAAATTTAAAGAACTGCTTCGTCACTCTTTAGATATTTATGTTTAGAGTAAAAGTAGAAAAAATTAAAGTAATCGTTTGAAAACTTTTTGAGAAATCGTGCGCGCAGATCGCAAAAACGTTGTTTTGAGAAAAACGCGTTTAAAGTTTTCGGAACATAAACATTGTAAGAAAAAGTTACTTACACTTAATCAGCGATCCCTGATCCGTATAAATTCTTAGAAGTGCAATAAATTCTTCACATATACAGATTTAAAAATAAACAGCAATAATTCCGGATATGCATCGAAAACAATTGCGACAGCTGAAACGTAAGCAGCCGCGTTCGGATGCTCTACTTAAGCGCTCAGCTCTCTACGCGCTTTTGCTCAAAGCTCTCAAAAGTATAGAAAGACTCCGAATGTCTGTGTGAAATTTTGATATGATATTTCTGAATATATAACCTGTCGAAAAATGCAACAACAAAACAACCGATTTTTTCAAAACTGAGATAGTAGAATGACCCCTTAAAGCAACCAGTCCCGACGCAACTGGAACGTATATGTTATCCACTCCTTTTTCTTCTATCCCAAAAGGTAAGCAAGAGCGGGAAATTTACGCAAGTGACTTCGTACAACACTGTTCCTTGGAGTTCGGCGTCTAGCCGCGGATGACCTTACGCGGCAGACGACACAGTTGGAGATGAAAGTTTCACCTGTGGATACTTTTTTAGAGCTACCAATCTTTGTAGAATGTTATGAGGAGCAGTGTTGACGGACCAGATGAAGTGATCCCAGAAGAACAGCTTTTTGCATCCGGCTCGCGATGGACTGAGCCTGACGCTGGCAAGCCGGAATTTTGTTGAGTTGGCTAAGAAATGAAGCTTTCATACCTCCAAGACAGCCGATTATGAGAACTACAGGATGAACTTTGAAGCATTGGTACAACCTGCTCAGCTCGAAAAGAATAGCTTGGTATTTTGCCCGTGTTTCTTCCTTCTTTGCCGTGATATTACCATCGGCTCGTGCCGAGAATTCAATCACGTAAATGGTCTTCGTCTTCAGATCTCGAAGGACAATGTCAGGCTTTGTAGCACTGATACGTTGAGTGATGGAGAATGAGAAATTCCAGTAGATCGTACACTGATCATTCTCCACGACGGACTCGATTTCCCCTTGGGCGTATGGCAAGACTGGTAATAGAACAACACCTTAGAACTGCCTAAGATGGTAATATAACACTTTTAGAGCCGCATTGTGTCTCTTTATGTACCCGTAGCGTGCATACTTTGAGCATACACTGAGAACATGTCCAAGTGCTTCTGGCTCTTGCTTGCACCCTCGGCAATTGGTATCGCCTACAGGTACATAAATTATGCGTTCATGGTAAACTGAGGTATCTATAACGCCGTCTTGGCAGACAGAAAAAATCCCTTATCTCCGATGTCAATCCAGCAGACTTGAGAAATATGTTGGACAGACCCATCGATAGCTCTTCTCTACGTATAATGCCGTAGAATTTACCATGAAGGACTTGTCAGCATGATCTCGTAGTAGAAGCGAATGCTCTGCTTCTTGTACACGACTCTTGAGCACCAAAGGATGCTTGGCCGTGTGTAGTATCGCTGGAATCAAATGGGGGACCAAGCTCCTCTGCGGCCCTATATGCGGCACGGTATAGAAACGCGGCAGCATTGACGACTTAATGTTGATGTACGGGTCGCATAAGAGAATCTGTGCTATTTAGAACTGAGCAGGCTGTAGCCAGAACTGTTCTTTGATGAAGATACTCTAAGCTTAGCAAGCCTCTACCCTCTTTATCTCGAGGGAGGTATATTCGAGGTACGGAAGATGTAAGATCATAACTTCGGTGGATTGTCATCATCTTGCGTGTGCTTCGGTCAAGTTGCTTCAACTTATCGACGTTCTATTTTACTGCACCAAACGTGTAGAGCAGTATAGGAGCGGCTATCATGTTGGTCGCCTGGATCTTGGTCTTCCCAGATAATTCAAAAGTCCAAATTTTTCTGAGAATTCAGCGATACCTTTTTTCAAGGGCCCTTTTTTACACACGTACATTTTGGTTTCCGCTTACTGTAATCCAAGATATGTATGTCATTATTATTAAATTGGCTCACCTTCCACTCATAGGTACTCATGACCTGGTACTTCGCTACTAAACGCGGTCTATAGGGATCCCTATAGCCCATTTATAGAGATCCAAACATTCATCCTGGAGAGCCCATTTATAGGGATCCATCTTTCTTACAAACGCTAGTTCTAATGCCAACGACTGAGACCAATGCACACGGAAATACACACATACGAAAAAGGTCAAAAATTAAAAGTCAAAAATTGAAAATATTTTCATGACAGTTATCTGCCGTGTACGTGGAATGACCACAGAAAGCGATTTTAGCCAATATCATTGTTCACACTCAGAAAACTCCGGACGATGCGGCACGTCTTCAGCAATACTGCCTTCGGAATTATATGTAGCTAATTTCGAGCTCCCAGCTCTTCCAAGATTTGTAGACACCTCACGTGTTGAGCACGTTTATCAAACCAGATGACATCTGAACGATTGTGTCTGACTAGGTGGTCAGTCAGAATAGTCCTGTCTCAGTAAAGGTGACGGTGTTCGTTCTCTAGTACTTTAACTAGGCTATATTTGTTATGGGGCTCAAATCTCTTTAGTAAACCAGTGTTCAGGGCAATTTGTTGGTGAATGATCCCAGCAACATCATTATGTCTGTGAGTGTATTCTTGCGAGGCAAGCTTCATACAGCCATCAATGACGTTCTTGATGTTCTCATTGGGATCTCCACAAAGGCGGCATCTGTCAATAACTGCCGCCATACTGATGCTTTCTTTTTGGTAATTCCTCGTCTTGATTACCCTGTCCTGGGTGGCAATGACAAATCTTTCCGTCTCCGGAAAGAGTTCTCCCGTCTTACCAGAGGTTTGAAGCATTAATATCCACGCAATGAAGATCTAATGTTTGGGGTTATTGCTTGTACGGCTGTTTACCTCGCCACTGAGCAGCTAGCTGATCAGCGTTGAGATGTCCAAGGTTCTGGAAATCAACAACTGCCAGTTTCAAGGCGGTATACAGGTAAACTGTACAGATGTAGTCGTAGAGTGAGATGTTAGTCCTGTTTTCGAAGAATTCGCGCAATTGCGTAACCTGAGAGTCACACAATCGACGAACATCCAATATCCCTCTACCTACAAGCTTGCGTGGCAAAACTATTCTCTCTACAGCTGTACTTTCATGGTGCATTCGGTGCTCAGACATTTTCACGCGGATGATTCTGTTAAGCCTCTCGAGGTCTGTCACGGACCAGGTGATCAAACCAAAGGAGTATGTTAGGAGAGGAATGGCATAGGTGTTAAATGCCTTTGTGATGTTTTTCGAAATTTTGACAGACGCCAGAATCCGACTAAGGCAACCCAAAAAAGCAGTCTCAAGCGCCTTATTAATTGTAGAGTGAAGCGAAACCCTCGCATGCAGTATTCCAAGGTACATGTACGATTCTTCATTAGTCATCGCCTCAATTAGAGCGTGGTCGTCCACTATCAGTGGAACATTTATTTCTCCACGGGACAAATGCAGCTTCCTGCATTTGTCCAAACCCAGAGACATCCTGATATGATAGGAGAACTGCAGCAAGATGTTAAGTAGGCTGTTTCGCTTCGACTCTGAGCTTGCATAAACCTTTGTATTGTCCATGTACAGGAGGTGAGTGAGTTGAGACTCAGCCACTCCCACCTCAATTTTGAACCCATAGGACGCGTTGTTGAGTGTCCAACTTAGTGGGTTCAATGCTAAACAAAACCATATGCGCTGAATAAATTACCTGTGAAGATTCACGTTTAATGTGCAAGGACCGGGTATCTCTCATCACCCCACGAATAAAACATTTAATCCTTATGCACCACGTGTGCATAGCGTGATCCACAAATTAGATGACGCGTGGACAGATCTTATGTGTCTTAAGGTCCTCCAGTAAATAATCGTAGTGCATTTTGAGAAATGCATGTTGCTAGTTAATGTAGGCCATGTAAAAATTGCGCTGGTGGTGTTTCTCATGCAACACAACCATACTGTCAATTGTGACTTGGTCCTTGCAACCACGGGAGCCTCGACAGCAACCTTTTTGTTCTTCGTCGATAATCACTAGGTCTACCAGCATTTCCTCGGCCCGAGATGGTTCACAATAATTTTAGCTCTTGTTTTTGCCACCTGCAAGTCCGCGACAGAAACGTTTTTCGCGTGCCACAAAAGTCCTATTGACATTCCTGCTCGCGATCGCTCTCTTAAATCGTTGGAGTCGCGCTCCCAGTTTTGCTTTTATTTTACTAATCTCGCCTTGAAGTCGAAACTTCCATGGAGGGTATCTTTCGTGGGGTGTATTTGTTAGTAGTCTGGCCTCTGAGTTTTATGCTCATCATCCTAGCACACGAGATCACAGCGCAATATGCAAGAGTTTGTACCTGCAGTAAACCTATGTCCTGCTGCAAGAACAGAGGCAGTATCTCGGTGTTTAAGCCACCAACTAACCGGAGAAGATCCTTGTTGATTCTAAATTTCGGCAAACCGTTTCTCATTGATGGTTCTTGATCTCCAAACTCTAGGATGGCATCAGTGAAGCACGCCATGAGACGCAGGCTTTCCTCATCGAGCTCTTCAATGAGTTCAGCAGGAGCTGGGGTAGGCTCCGGCGGCTGCAAGCCTAACGACTGTCGACCATAAGACAGTCGCCCTGCTACATCCCCTAGATCCGGCCCCCGCTCATCCATAGCGTGTCGTGTCACGGATATATGAACCTCCTCTTCCACCGCATTTGCGGGGTGCGCTACAGATGCTGCTAGTTTTTGTTGCACCTGATGGATCTTAATTGATCAGCAAGATGTTGTTCAGTCACTCTATGGGCCAAATCGAGAATAAGACCCACGACGAGACGATGTTGTTCGCCCTGACGGGTCCGCCCTGTACCGTTGCCCGAAAGTGACATCTGATCAAGTATCCATTCATTTCCGGCGTCCAATTGATCCTATTTTTGGTCTGTGTACCCTGGAGTTACTGGCGGTATGCATTCTCAACCTCAGATCTTATTCGGTTGATAGTTCTTCTAGCGAAGATGTACCCGTCTATTAACATAACGTATTATGGATTTGGCGAAAACCCGAGTCATTTTAAGAGCCTTTGCAGACACGCTTGGAAATTGTAATCGTGCCACGAAAACCCGTGAAGATTTTTTAAAGTTTGATTGGCTTAAATTAAAGATAACACTTCAAAGACTGTGTTGTATAAATTTCATCTTTTTGCTACAACTTTCCTAGGTCATGCCACGAGTTAAAGCCGTTCATTACTGTTCATAATCCACTACAGCCTACAATTCTTGACCGAATTTGATGTTCTTCAATGCTCAGGATTAAATTCTGCAGAACGACTTCAGGCCTGATTTTTTAATTTCGCTCTTTGGAATGTATTATTTAAACAAATAGAACATCAAAATTAAAAATTTTGCTAATATTATTCTTTCCACCGAAGAAAAGGCATACGAGAATTCGCTATCTCTCAGAATTAATGCAGATACACTTAGAAAAGAAAATATTCAGTTTAAGGTTGAAGCTAATTGTTATAAACGATTTATATAAACAATTATTTTTATAAGGTACTCGACCGCAACAAAAAACTTAAGCTTGATTCAAAATGCCATATTTGTGGTAGTAATAGTATTTAGATAAATGAATCATATTTTAATAAACGAATTGTATTTTTGTTCAAAGTATTGGTTTTCTCATCAAACAACTTTTTAATTAATTGTAAATTATAATAAATAGCTGCAGAAAAAGATAAATGTTAAATATTTGTATTGTTAATATCAATATTACAATCAAATAAAAAAATGTATCGTTTTCCATCTGGAAAAAATGATCAGTAATTCTTAATTATTTTTTTTTCTTTCAAACTTGTTCTCGGGTTAAGAAGAACCCGGTTTTCAATCATAGCCAAGTGACTGATGAGATGATGATATAATTATTTATTTTAATACGATGTATGAACCCATTTGCGATGATCTTGTAGGTACAAAATTAGGAGCATGGTGTAGTTTGCAGTTCGTCTTTCACCACTGTTATCCTTACACAGCGGCCGTGAATGTTGGAGGTGACAAGAGTCGCCTCTCGATGCTTTCTTAGAGCTACCATGTATCACTTTATAGGTTTTTAATCGCTTGCTTCCTGATGGTCCAGAAAGTTTCTTACAATGCGACATGTGTTTAATAAAACTGCCTTCTGAGCTGCTGCCAGTACCCTACTGACCCCTAAAAGTTCAAGATGTTCAGTGCATCTTGTGTGCACATTGCCGGTAGCCGAAATCACAATTGGATGAATAGATGCATGTTTCACATTCCTCCATATTGTCTTTACTTCATGTCTTAGCTCGCTATACTTGTGGATCTTGGTTGTGTAGGTTGCCTGCAAGTTTCGGTTAAGTGGACAAGCAATGTCGATGATGTAGACGCTTCTACCTTCTTTTTCTCGCATGACGATGTCCGGCCGATTGGCTCTGATGTAATGATCCGTCTGGATAGTAACATCCCAATATAAGATGTAATCTTCGTTTTCTAATACGGGCATTGGGATGTATCTATAGAAAGGCATCCATTCTGTTAAGAGTCCTAGGTTTAGGGCAAGCTGTTGATGTATAATTCCCGCCATATCATTATGCCTGTGCGTATATTCTCTTTGAGCCATTACGCGACAACCATCAATGATATGTTTGATGGATTCGTTGGTATCTCCACATAATCGGCACCGGTCAACCACGTCTTGATGTAGCACGTGTTTTCGATAATTTCTGGTGCTGACAACCCTGTCCTGTATCGCAATAACGAATCCTTTCGATTCTGGATACAGGACGCCCTTTCTCAGCCAAATATTGGATGCCTCACTATCCACTTCATGTTAGTCTAACGTTTTGGGGTGCTCGCCGTGGATGGCTTTCTGTCTCCATTGCGTTTCTAATTCCTCTATGGTTTCTGCCCTGGTACTCAAGGCCTCCTCTGAGGACAAATTCAAGGGCGTGTAGTTAAAATCAGCTTTACAGATGGTGTTGTAAAGCGTCACATCTCGCTTGCTGTTAAAATAGTCTTGCAACTGTGTAACTTGTGATTCACACAGTTTCCTGACATCTACAATGCCCCTACCCCCTCTATGTCGTGGTAGAACTACCCTTTCAATCGCCGAATTACTGTGGTGCATTCGGTGCTTCGTCATCTCTACGCGGATGATTCTGTTTAATCTTTCAAGGTCGGTGTTTGACCATTTGATGAGCCCAAAGGAGTACGTGAGGACAGGGATAGCATAGGTGTTGATTGCCCTGATCTTGTTTGCCGAGTTAAGAGAACT